>JAODJX010000040.1:15486512-15504191 GCA_026776945.1 Isichthys henryi | reverse complement strand
ATCTGCATCATGTGGGTACCTGATCAGTGTGTGTAATCTGCATCATGTGGGTACCTGATCAGTGTGTGTAATCTGCAACATGTGGGTACCTGATCAGTGTGTGTAATCTGCACCATGTGGGTACCTGATCAGTGTGTGTAATCTACATCATGTGGGTACCTGATCAGTGTGTGTAATCTGCACCATGTGGGTACCTGATCAGTGTGTGTAATCTACATCATGTGTGTACCTGATCAGTGTGTGTAACCAAGGGTAGCACCAGTATGACCACCCTCTATGAAATAAGTTAAATCGACCCAAACAAGATCATCACAGTTCTGTAAACACAGCCTTTCCTCATTGTCCTTAGGGACAATAATCACTGACTGATTAACAGAGTCCCTCAATCCCCAATAAACCTGTATATTCGTCCTGTGTTAATCAGTAATTCCTTTCAGTGTCATGTAGTATAAATGACTCACAGCTGTCAGCCTGTGCTAGATAGAGGTGGGGTGGTTTATTTCCTAAGAATTAAACCCTCTTGTTTACACCATTTCCAGATGGGGTAATGATGAAAAAACGGAGGGATCCTCTATGTGCAGCTATTGGTAGTTGTAAAATGTATATATATATATATATATATAATCAGTCTAACCATTGAACTCGCCTGAATTCACTTTGTTTTATTTTCATTCATCTCCCAATAAACATCGCTGAGCACATTAAAATAAGTCATTTGGATTCTGTTAGAGCGCCACCTAGTGGCTCTTTTGGGATTTTTCTACGTCCTGCTGCAAAAATAAAGCGAGTGGAAATGTTTTGTTAATTGTTTGTGGGCAGGTCAGCATATATTTATTTGTATGTGGCTGGCCTGCGAGGACATCTTACATGTCTGTATTTTTGGCTGATATGTGTGGATTTACACTTTTTTACCTTGTGTGTGTGTATTTGAGGTACATTTGCGAGGACAGCCACATGTTACTCCATGTGTTTGTGGCTGATTTTAGTGTTTGTTGGTGTTGCATGATGCAATAAGTGAAGAGTTTAATGTTTGTTACTGTGTGTATTTTTATGGCCAGTCCGCAAGGATGTCCAAACATGTTGGCGTGTGTTTGTGTACATGGCTGTTTTGTAAGGAATCCTCAAAATTAAAAAAAAAATCAGTGAGACTTTTTCTGCGTGATCTGAAATGCACTGTAAAACAGAGCCGGGCCATCAAACAAAATCTGGAATGCAGGAGGCATTTAAAAAGCCACCTTTGGTATGTGGTCCAGTGCATTCGGATGCTGTGCCTGTGAATGGAAGGGCTCAGTTTATAATCCCAGGGTCTGCAGAGTGATTTTACCACTGTGTGCTTCAGCAAGGCCCTTCCAAACCCATCTGTTCCATGAATTTCTCTCCTAGCCTGATACCTATTTACACTCACCGAATTTTCTTATGTTGCACTTTTAGTCCTTAAATAGTCCTATTAGGTTCTTACTTTATTATTTTTACATTCTCGCTGCTTACTTCACTCCTACTCTAACCCTGCTCACACTTGTATCTTGGCGTTTATCGGAAGCTCAGCCCAGCTGCACTTGCGCCTAGTCGACTGCTTGACAGCCGTATGTTTGCAATGTGCTATTTGGCTCACTTGCCCATCCCTTTTGACCAAAGTGTCTGCTAATTATGTAAAAATGTAATAATGTAAATGCCCTCTGTCCTTGAACCTCCTTCCCTGTCATTTTGACAGTAGCTGTAATTGAGCCTAGTTTGCCATCCTACATGCACACTCTCCTTCTTCCTGCTCATCATCTTGCTGGCTTCTTCCTCTGCAGTTTTTGGGGGTGGGGGGGGGGTACTGGTCTGGTGTCATGTGACAGGGCAGGCATAAGATAATCATTACCGTGAGTGTGTCAAGCTTGCATACTGAGCCTCACTGGCACATTTTCAGTTCATCATGTGATATACACACCACCGCCCCCCGTCTGCAACGATAACCCCATTCGCCTCCCCATCTGGCCAGGACAGGAACAGGAAATTCAGCTGAGCAGTGTTTATGTTATAGGAATCTTTATGGATTCACCTGGCTTTGAACACCCCCACACCATGCCCCCACCTTGGCACCACTGCACACATTCCATCACTAGTGCCTTTCAGATATGTAATAAAAAAATCCAGTTTACACCCAGTTAACCCAGTGAAATTATAGAGAGTGAGACAATTTAAGCACAATGTCTCCAGTATAAGGACATACTGCATAGATCCACTCCTTGAGTCTGTCTTAAATTTTTCCATCAGATATGTAGGTAAGTCAGAACAGATACACATGGTTCTTAATTAGTATTAGTTAGTCAAATGTTTGTCTTAGTCTATAGTATATATTTTGCATTTCTATACATATAAAAACTTAAGAAACACTTCTAAATACACTAAAGCATCTTAATGTTTTCATGAGCATTGTCACGATCGCTCGCCGGATTAAAGGCGAGCAGGCGATCGTGCGTGCTGGCGAGCGCACAGGAACCACAGGAAGCAGACAGGTAGCCAGACGACGGGGTAAACGGGGTTTTAATGGGAGACGAGTACTAACGCTCACAAACATCAGCAACATCAATGACCGACAAGGGAAACAGGTAAGACCAGGACTTAAATAGGACACGACTAATCAAAGCAAGTAGACAAAGCTGGAGACAATCAGGGAGGCACACGTGGGTAATCAGGGGGCGTGGCACATACGAGGATCGTACAAGCTGGGCATCACAAGCATCACAAAGAAGTGTATGTTATTAAGCACCATTGCATTTTACTCTCTACTGATTTGAAACATTTTTACTTACAGAAATTTTTTTTCTGTCAAACAGTCTTTAGCGCTGATATAATGCAAAAGTACCAAGTAACCTGGGATACTAATCCTGCGGATTATGTTTAAATATACTGTATTTTGATGTGTTTATATATTTTTGGCAGCATTTTGCAGGTATGACAGTCTTTAAAACACATTTAGAATCTAAATATCAGTAACAGAATATAGATCTTCACAACAGCTGCTCACTGTCGAACGTCCGCATCCGGTGCCATTCTTAACCTCGCTTAGAATCAAAACACCGTTCAGTCCTGTAAAAACATCAAAACAAACAGGCAATTTTATGGTCAACTTGACTATGCAGACGAAACACATCGACTGGCGGAATGTAGCTTCGTCGCTTGCTAACTAGGACCTCATCTTCAGATCTGAATTTAGCTACAAATCCAGTTCCTTCCGCTGATTGGTTACCATCCCCCATCGAATCTGTAAATTGCAAAAGGGGGCAGTCATGAGAAATTATTAGTCCCGGGGGGGCGATACTGTACCGCATGCAGCCCCAGGGAAACTGGACGCCAGCCAGGCTCAAGGCCCACAAAAAAAAACAAGATGTGGTGTTTGAATAGATGGTTTAGGACGGAGGGATGGAGGGAGAGGTTTGGGATGATATCTTGGAAGGAAGCCATGGATAATCCTGTGGAATGCAGTGAAAAATTAAGGCAGATCTCTGTTGTTGTGCTGATGCATTTATGTCCTTCTCATACTGGATCCCATCTCAGTTTCAAGGGGTCACATGAGACCATTTAAGTCATATAAACTTAACCCTCACCCCCGCAATACCAGGACCACCACCACTGTCACGCACCCGGTCTCAGAATGATGATTCAGAATAACTCAAGGCACCCTCTGAGAGAAGCTCTTGGGGGGGGGGGGCACTGATTTGTGATTACGGGAATCCTGGTATGCTTTCTTTGGTCTCGGCGTGCACAGAGACAACAACAGCTACAACAGCTTGTTTCTACAGCTACTGCGTCTTTCCAGACCTGCTTGGGGATGAAAAAACAATAGTTACTTTGAGTAAGACAACAGAAAAGAATCAGGCAGGGGAACTGTACAATAAACAGCAAATCATAGGAGAACCAACTAACGGTGGCAGGAAAAGTCATCAAACCCCTGCTGGGCGGGATTACTGAGCATTGTCAGTCCCTGATTGGACAAACCCCATAACAGATGCTGCTTTATTGGTTCCCGTTCAGTAATTAACAGTGCATAATCCACCTAATGGAGTTTAATGATCTCTTCTGCCTAACTTGTTCCTCATATTGATTATTATTATTAATTACTTCCGCAGGACGGAAGTTTTAAAACAAACAAAAACAAACTTTTAATTATACACCATTTTTAGGTCTTGCCGAAACTCGATAAATGGCGGCACAAGGAAACCACCAGAAATTGCACATTGCGGCTGAAAGCGTTTTTTTTCCGGCGTATCGCGGCAAACGGTTTCCCTTTGATCACCTTCCACGTCTGGCTCAAAAACAAAATTGGAACCATTAGGTCTCAAATGGGCAAATTTGCTCTCTTTGATGTTAAAAAATAAAGAGAAAACCCTGCAGTGACGAGCGTGTCGCTATTATTCAGATGGAGGATGTCTATCATGGTTGTCATTCAAAACCCCCAAATTGCACAGATTCATAATAACGACACGTGGCTGAGATTCAAGGCGCTGATTAAACAGTTTGTCGCATAAAAAAAATTAAGGGCTTGGTTGGAATGGCAATGTACATAAAAGGCGAGTTTCTCATGTGTGTGTTATGCAACACGGCTTACAGTGCGATACCACCTAGTAGGAACCCAGCTCTGTAAACGAACATAACAGCAAGAAGTCCTTTGGAACCAGGCAAGTCAACAAATGCTGCACAGAAACCCAACAAGGCGAGCTAAGTGTCTGTTAATGACATCTGCAGGGAAACACTGTGGACGGTTAAAAAAATAATGTAGTTTTTTTTTTTCAATCAAATGTGACTGGGCATCACAGTCACCTAACAATGCAAGACTCAAAAGCCATTCCCCCATCCATAAAACCACAGACCCCATACCAGAGGTAAATATTTCAGGTCCAGAAAGTACAAATCCAGACCAAGATTTTGTTTCAACCAACCTGTTGCATATAAAGAGTCAAAATCACAGAGAACTTTTTTGGTTGGTTGAGACAAAATCTTGGCCTGGATTTTTATTTTCTGGACTTGAACCATCTACCTCTGCTCAAAACAAACCCCCCCTTAAATTTAATAACAACACACTCTATGTAGACTTACATTCATGGACATTTCCTATGTGTGTCACAGTCCATCCACCTTAGGTCATGTGCACATACAGTATGACAATCAAAGTCAACTAAAGCACTACAACATGACTTCCAAAGTCCTTTGTTAATGAAGACAGATAAGTTGAGTTTCTCAAGCAATACAAACAGACCCGATGTCCTTAATTTCTGACGATATTTGAGCACAGATGTTAGGTGGATGGTATTGACTCCAGCTTTGTCTGACTAACCCCCAACTCTGAATAAATGAGAAGCTCTCTTTTCTTCTACCCCATCTTACTGTCCATGACAGGCATGTAGGAGAAGGCAAGCTTGGCGGCGAAGGGCGGCCACTCGCCACAGCTCCCAGAGGGGCTAAGGGGCTTGCTCAAAGGACCACAGACATGACCATTCTATCAAGGCCAGGGCTCAACCCAATGACCTTCTGATCACAAGCACAGAGGATTAGTCCACTGATCCACACTGAGCAAGCTTGTTAGTAGAAACAGCTCAGTAGATGCAATGATTCTTTTGACCCATCTGAAGCGTACAATGTGGGGACTATATTTACTTTGCGCTATGTGAGCTGTCTTTGCTCCTTCTCGGATTGGCAGTATATGTGTGTTTTTTCTGTGTACTAATGCTCTTGCTGCTCTATGCACCAGAGTTTCTTCAACACAGGCTCAGGGAAAAGTCCCTTGTAGCGTAACTGCATAGATAGTTAGCGTTTAAATCGGTCAGGCTCCTGCATTTATACACGCTCATGCTTTCTCAGGCCTTTCCTGCGCCCAAGACCTGTGTTTTTACTTTTTTTCCCCCTCAGGGTTCCAGGTTTTTGTAGGTTAGACCATAACTCTGCCGCATTTGGACCACAACAGTATTCTGAGTGTCTTCTGTTCTCCAGAAACTTAAATCAAGACCAGGTTTGCAGTTAATCAGGAAGTGAATAACCGTGACTAAGTTAGTTGTTGCTGCCTCAGCAGTCGCTCCGACGTGAATGACCCTGGATGGCGGCTTTGATGGTGTTGCTGTCCAGCTGCGTTGGCCGGCTTGGTTAGCCGAGAGCGCAGGCAGCCTGAGGAATTCACCTGGGCTCAGATGATGAGTCCAATTGTGGTTTTAAAGAAGAAGAACAGTATGTGGATGACACATGTTGCCTAATCTTTACAAGTCATGCCCTCAGGTAGAGAGCAACAGTTGACCATGTGGTGACTCAAAAGCCAGAAGTTCTCAGTTCCAAGTTCCAGGAACTTTTGTAGTTTGGAATGGGACCCTTAGCTGAAATGCTTTCCTAAAATAATCAGTTCCATAAACTTAATGAATCACGTCCCTAAGGTAACACTGTAAAGTAACTGCACCTTCATAATGCATTCATAATGCATTCATAATGCATAACGTTACTAATGTATATAAAAGTTGTTAAACTTTTGTTAGGATGTTAAAGTATACTTACATGCTATTTATGAATGTTCTATGAATGCATTATGAATGCATTAAGAATGCATTATGAAGATACAGTTAATGCAAAGCATTATCGCCCTTTGCACTAATGTAAAATATCAATCCATCTATCTTCCATCCACTTATCCAGAACAGCACTGTCTCCCAATCCAGTCCCTGGGGACTCAGACAGTCCTTAATTGTTTTTGCTTGTGATCTGGGAGGGAGAAAAAACGTGGACCGGCTGTAGGTCTCTGAGGACCGGATTGGGAAACTCAGGGTCACGGTGATCCTGGGCACTTTCTCAGGAGGCAGGAGCCACGCTGGATGGAATGTGCATGTGCACACACACACACACACACACAGAGAGAGACACACATGCATGCACGCACATAGGTTTGTAATTATATCTTTGTGGGGACATTCATTTCTATGGGGAAAGCTCAAATCCCAACATGAGGACCTTGACCTCAAAGCAGACCCAACCTTAACCATAAGTAACCAAACAAAATTTTTAGTTTTTTTGATTGCATTCACAAATCTTTGTGGGGACTTCAAAAATGGTCCCCACAATGTAATATAAATCTAATCCACACAAACACACAGGGCAAGATTCAAACCCCTTACTTCTGGAAGTGTGAAGCGCTACCCACTGAGGCACCGTGCACGCCCAAGATCAACCACGCAAATAAACACACAGCGCCGTTAAATGGCTGTTTCCTTGGCGTTATGTAGAAAGGATCAGCTCAGGAACATTGAAGCATTCTCATCTAATGACTGAGCTCAGATCCCTGTTTATTTATTTATTTATTTATTTACTATGATGCATCGCTTCAGCAAACAGCCAGGCTGCATAAATAATCACATCAATGAGGCTTCAGACCCCGGAGTGATTGAGACTTTCACGTCCTGTCAGTGACTGGACTTAAAAAGCCACGCGTCGTTTATCGCCGCTTTTTAATTCCGATGAGTAAGGTGATGCGTTTCGCATGGGTTCGGGACTCCCTTTCGGTTTTTTTTAGAGTCTTATTCTTGCTCTCAGATGCAAACAGTGTTTAAAGGGGGCATCACAGGAAGTGCATACAGCGATCGCTGGAGTTAATAAGCAGACGCACTGGCACGGCTGCGCCCTCACGAGTCCATCTCCTCGCGGATTATTTTAGCCGTTTCAGACAGGCTGTTTGTTTCGGCAAGTAAACTTTCGGACTGTATAAGTCCATGTTTACGTTAGACGATATCGGAAAGGGAAACGGCTACATTAGTTAGTTATTTCCTACATTATAGGAAATATTCCCAAGTGACCTCAGGCTAATCTCAATTCAAAATACTTATTTCAGCTCCCCGATCTGGTTATTCCATGGGTTAATTCTGTGGGTTTAAAAATGCTTGCCAACACCCCTGTTCGGGACAGGAATTGAGTGGGGGTGAATAGAAACCGACAGCCCTGTTATTAAATCCTAATGTATCACCTACAGTATCTGATGCCAAATAGAATTTACCGTCAAAAGGGAGACGGAACATTAGTCAGAAGATAGTCATAGCTAAGGCGCCGAGAAGCGCAGTCAGGAGAAAAATTACCTTAGAAAAATTAAAGTGGGTAATATTTTAAAGAGACATCTAATTAACAGCATACGAGCGGGACCACACTTTTTGATACAAGACCTCGCCAAAAGGGGGCGCTTTGTGCTTTTATTTCTGCTTAAAAATTAATCCTTTGCGCGCAAACTCTAGCTATGGATAATTAAAAAAAAATTCAGTCAGATCATTGTAATAAAATTTACATCCAGCAACCCACAGAATTCCTTGGTGCTAGCTTTCAGAGCCATTAACGGACAGGCATTCATCTCCATTTAGAGGCTCCTTATGAGCTAAACAGGATGTCCCTCACTTGTACGTCACTTTACACAAAAGCGACTGCTAAATATATGCAAAAATATAAATGGAAAATTTCCCGGAGATGAACTGCCAGTGTGTCCAGGGTTGGCCCCAGCCTTGTGTCATGTGCTGCTTGCGATTGGCTCTGGTCCCCCACCTACAAACCTGCACTGGATAAGCTGGGAGAAGATGGATGAATGGATCGATAAGAGCTGATCAACCCTTTAGGTGATATAGGTGGCCTTCTAGGGCACCAACTCTGACTTACAACAGCTGTGCGAGTATGAACCAGACCACAGCAAACCAATTCTACTTGCACACGGTGGACACTGACTGAGACGAATTGAACTCGGCTTGCTTACACCCTTAGAAGCACCCAAGCCCTCCGGGGTGCTGCACAGAACAGCTGCGAGATGTAAGGGCAGGCGAAAGGTGTCGAGGATGCGGTTAGGTTAAGCAAAGATTATATAGTGCTGTCAAACGATTAATTTTTAAAATCACGATTAATCGCACACCTTATACAATCATATACAATCACCCTGTAATGCTAAGAAAAAAGACTTTATAGACTTTTTATTCAGTATAGAAACTAAGTTATACCAAAATCTTTGCTCAAACTACTCGCTGATTGTTGTATCAAAACTAACAGTTTAAGGCAATCAAAGAAATAATAACTAAGAGTTTAATATTAACACTTTTATTTTTTTAATGTGTCAACTTTGACAGTCCTAGTTCTTTAATTTATTCTTAAAATTATCATTGTTCGGTCACACTGTGTGTAAGATGTTTTTATTTCTGCATTTCCTTATTATTACTATTATTATTATTATTATTATTATAAACTCACACACTCACACACATTTATAGGAGTCAGAGAGGTATGCTTACCCAGCACTTCACACAGGCCCTTGAATACTATGTCAAATGATACATAAAAATTGCCGGGGGGCAATCAGACGAGCTTGGTGGGCCGAATGGCCTCCTCCCAATTGTAAATTTCTTATGTTCTTAAGGTGGTTTAATCAGAGGGGGACAGAATTTCTATATCGGCCCGCGTGCAGAACTGTTTAACACGAGATAAAAGTGTCGTTCAGAGCGCGGTTCCTTTTTCTCATACGAAATGATTTATTCTCTACCACCCTCACGCCATAACAACCCCCGCATAAAAATATCAAATGTCACGTAATAAGTAGAAATCCGCGTGTAATTCTAGTCCAGTTTGCACCTGGTGAAAACGATCAGGCAAATACACTGATAGACTATATTTATGCTGCAAGCCTGCAACTCCAATGAGCAGAACCGACGCGCAAATGCAAATTAAGCGCCTGTTCCCACATTTTTTACATGGGATTATACTGACACCATCCGGAGAAAGCATACACAATAACACAATGCACAACAGCATTTACATGCCATGTTATTATATTTAAATGCATGACGTGCAAACTCTGAATTTAAAACACTTAAAGAACTTGATTAGCTTTTGTGTTGCCATAAGGTGATCGAAAGGCAATACTCGATTTAAAATAAAATCTGATTTGAATACCGGGCACCTTTGCAAAAATGTCAAATGCCCGACATAAATATTTTTTAAAAAACAATCTATATAAAGCGCCTTTCAAGAAACTTATTTCAAAGACAAGAACCGCGGGCATTGTAGTAATATTATGTACTTACTAAAGTTTAATTTCAATTCGAAATAGGTCATTTATTTGAAAAACGGCTTGATTTAATTTTCTGCAAAAAAGTAAATAGGATAGGTGTATAAAACGTAACAGGACGTAGCGTTGCCTGCCGGATTTAATCTGGCCGCGCCGGGGCTCCGGAGCGTCGCCAAGCCGGACCGCCGATCCTGGAGCCGTCGTATGTCGTCAGTTCCGTTCGACGGTGCCGGTCTGGAGAAAGTGGGCTGGACGTAGCCAGCGACTGGTTAACATACACAAAAAAGGCAAGAAGGCGGCGAAGGGGGGGCATTCGGCTAGTTATGCATTAAAACAACATAACGGGGGAAATAATCAAACTGTCATTTTGTGAATGTGTGTAGCTGGGAGTCTTGTTCGGATTAAGGAAAATAAAATCCGGGTTGTCGGAGACTGATCGTAAGCACTGGTGGAACACACTGGCTGGCTTGTCTGTGTAACTGGGAAGCCTGGACTGAGGTAAGGCCGCCTTATGAATAATATAAGCCGTCTAGCCCACTGGGTCGCAGTCGCCGGGAAATAAAGGTGAAATTAAACGCGAACCCGTCCGCCTCTGGGTGCAAATAATGGCTGTTTTTGGTTAGCGGGGCCTTTGCGGGGGGGCGGCATCCCGACTGGCCGTCTTCAGGTGTGCGGATCAAGGGGGAAACAATTCAAATGCGGTTTCTTGCAATAAACGTGCAGTTCGGCCCAAATCTGCATGCCATGCAAGGCTGTGTAGTAACGGGGATCTGCTGGTACGGAGAGGGAGGTGTGGGAGGTGGTTCTGTGGACCGACGGCCGGTCGCTCCCTGGCAGCACCGTGCGATCGAGAGGCACTTTCACAGGCTGCTCAAAACAGGCAAAATAAAATACGCAACAAGTTAGGAAAACGCTGGATGATAACAGTAATATTATAAGTGGCAGTGAGATTTCGTTCCAGGTCCATGGCAGCTGGTTACTGACACAGTAAGTCAGTTTCCCGGTGCGGCCATGAAGGTTTGTGCTGAGATGTTTGTTCAAGATTGTGTTCGGAGTTTATGCTGATATATTATCATCATCTGCAAGGTCCCGGGTGCTTTTTAATCTGCCGCGTACCTGGTGGGGCCCGGATATAATCTCATATTAATGTCTGCAAACGCGTTCTGTCATATTTGTCTTCAGTTGTTTTCCCCCGATCATTGTGTACAGGAGGGTCTGCAATCGCCTATGATGCTTAGATCTCTCTAAGTGCCGTTAAGGTGGACGCTGGATACCTGTACACGTTTATAAAGAGAGTTTCAGTTTCTCCGTTAGTGATGGAAATAATTCATATTCAATAAATTCACCGAGAAATAAAGGGGAACGACGTGGGAATTTCAGTTACTTATTTTTATTTTTTTATCTCATCTGTGCTTTATTATTAATAATAATAATAATAATAATAATAATAATGTTGTTGTTGTTTATAACCTTTTTAAACTGTAGGTTTATTTAAGATTCCAGTTTTAATGGGCATTACGAGTGACTGTTGGCATCCGTTGAATTGCACTTTAACGGAGGGCTGTTGTGAAATGCACCTGCCATTGTGGGTCTGTCACTGTTTGCTTGCGCCTCCGTTTTTACGGGCAGATTAAACATCGTCGAAAGCACGTTACGACAGGCCGTGTGAAGCAGATGCCCCGGTCGCCGGTTAGTCTCACGCAACTGTGCCGATCTCACCCCCAGCCCAGTGCGCAAACTTATGCTTCCTATAAATTAAAGAACCCAACTTTTAACTTCTAGTCCGCAAAATAGCGAAATTACCAGCAATATTCAGCATTTCTCCCTGTTTAATAAGGGCTCAGAGGTTTGATTACTCAGGGTAGTGTTTCCCGAAGCGCACTGGCCGGATCCACATTTCTGTTTCATCCCAGTTCCCAGAACACCTGACCCAAACTCTAAATACCTTACAAGTGTGTTGGGAAGTGGGATAAAACAAAAACGTGGATCCGTCCGGTGTGGCCTGAGGACTGATTTGGGAAACGCTCACTTAGGATGTTAGAAGGAAGTGAAGTCGAGGTGGAGGTATGGTGATTGATATCTTCACTTTGGTCCAAAGGTCCTTGATCGTTCTGATAAGGCAGGGAACTGCTTTACGGAAAAAGGAAGATCTCTCTCTTTCTTGTTTTCATTTTAGCCACACCCCCTTGCCTCCCCCAGGCCACACATTGCCAGCATGGCTGAGAGCATAATGAGCAAGGCAGCCACTATGGAGATAGCCATCAATAGCAACGGAGATACAGGGGCCCTCCCAGAGGACGACAGCCTTGAACAGGTGCGTGGCCTTCCCGTTTCCTCCCTGTAGGGGGTGCTGTGTTTTGGTCTTTGGGAGAAGGCCTGGGGGGCTGCTGGGGAGGATGTGTCGCTGTCTGTCCATCAGTCCTGCTGAAGTAAAATGAACATTTCTATTTATTTCCACGTTATTGTGCATTTTCCCACTTAAGAGGTCATACAGGGCAAATGTGCCGTGGAGATTAAAATAACATTGGGGTGCCATTCGGCAACTGCCTCTTTAACGTCACTCGACTTTTTTTGCCCTTGGTGAGCTGAGATGACCTGTGCCAGCTCAGAATCTTTAGGACGGCTTGCTTTTAAAAACTCTGAGAAAGAAACGTCACCTGTTGGCTAACTAATTGTGTGTGTTTGTGTGTGTGACAGGGAGGATTTTTTTTAGACAGTTCAACAGATATGTACTCTGCACTGGAAAAGAGGCAGGGCAAAGACCATAATCCAGTTCTCAGATGGGTGTGCAGTGGCTGTTTCAGTGCATTTCAGGGTTCCTGTTCCCTAAAGCGACTCTTCTCGGTGTCAGGGTGTTTCCCAAAATGCCACTAGTGAGGTGGGAGGGGCTCGTAGTCATTCCCATGGGCTGGGCTGCAGTGCGTAATGACTCACACGGCCGGCTCACTTAGGCAAACAAAAGTGCCTCCAGATCCGGGACAAGCTTAGCTGTTTGACCAGTTAAGTACATTCTGGGAGTGCAGGTAAACTGGTGTGTTAACTGAATGGAGGGTTGGCCTTCTCAGCCTTTGGGCTGGATTAACGTGTGTATCTTTGTCACAGTTTGTTTAATTTTTGTTTGGACATTTGTGTTCCTTGTACATTCAGTGGTCTGGTCTTCTTTTGTGCTAGAGAACTTTCGACCAGCTTGCTTGGTTTCGGCATCCCTTTTGGGTTCTGGACCCAAACGCCCACTAGCTGCTCTCGCCACCGCCTCCCCATCTGCTCGGTGCCGTCTGATAGCCCACTTGCCGAAAAGCAGTGGGTCGCCTCGTGCACAACGTGCCGAATCGCTGTGACATTACTTATCAGAAGGGTAATTAATCCGTCCGTCATTAGTCCGCCACTTCTGTCGGGAGAAAGGCTTGCGGACAAGTTCCTGGGTGGGGCTGGATCTAAAAGGGCCGTGACCCCTCTGTGTGTTTTCCAGCCCCCACCCCCTTCTGCCAATATGCCCTCTGAGCGTCAGCCTCCCTGAGATTACAGTGAAAGACCCGTGATGATTTTTGTGGTTCGGTTTTTTCGGGAATCTGGGAAGGAATCCTGCAGCTGAATCAGAAAAAATGTCTTTCTCTTCATTCTGGAAATAGAAATCAGTCTTATTCTTTGACAGCAGGTTCTTCCAAGGATCTGGCACTGAGAAATATCACCAGTGGCAACATTTGTTCATAATAGAAAATGCTCAGTAATGAGTGGTTGTGGTGGCATGTATATCAGAATATGTGTGGTTTGAAAGCACCAGTGTGATCAGTTAGTGTCCCTCTGGTGGTGATGAACTGATTCAAATAAGAGAAGTGAAGGTGCAGCATTGTGATGGTAGGTGTGGGTTTTTGGCTCTTATTGAATCCTCCCCCCCGGCAAATCCAGCTAATTGTGATGGCGTGTACAGTCAGGAATTGAGGGGTGGGGTGGAGTTGTGGTTAGCAGGAAGAAATCCTTGGATTTCATAACCCTTTTCAGGACATTGGCATTGCCACTGGGCCCAGTCGGACCGAGTCGGTCAGCAGCATGACTGGGGGTCTCAGGGGAATCGGGAGGGTCACTCCTGGGACCTTTCCAGCAGTACAACATACGGAACTGACAGCACCTCCCTGTTGTCTCAGACCCGAACACCTGCTAGTTACCAAAATGTGCTTAAGCCTCAGTGTGCTATTTCGCATTAGTTATGGCCATCTTGGTGCGGCAGATTTTATACAGGCTCTGAAAAGGTCTGCTGTCATCCGTGGCCTTTCTGCCGTTTCATATGGTCTGAGAGCCTTTCGTCTCGCTGTGGATTCTGCCGTCTGTGGGGGCAGAAGGAGCATTTTGTGACAGAAACAATTTCACCTTCTGCTCCAGTGCATTTCTTCAGCAACATGCTTCTTTTACTTTTATAATTTGCCAACTTTATCTTTTGTTTCCTGTGTCTCTCCTTCATTGCTTTTTTTTTGTTTTGGTTTCACGTCGTCTTGTTTATCATTTGTCCTGTGTATTTTTTTTTTCCTTTATTTATTTTTTTTCCTAAATACAGGCTGCACAAGGTCAGTGGCGCATAAATGAGAAGGTAGGGAACCCCACAGTGACCAGGGTGAGGAAGGGGGTCGGACCGGAGGTGTGGGGGTTCCTCTGTGTGCCTTTTTTGGGGTGGGGTTGTTCCTGTGTGTGCCTGTGTGTATGAGTACTAGAGGCGCATGCAGACTAACACTCTAAGTTATAGGATGCTTTTCAAAAATGTTTAGAGATTGCTTGTTTGATGATATACAGCCATGTGTCGTTTAACGACGGAGATGCATTATGGGATATGTGCCGTGAGGCGATTTCGGCGTTGTGCAATCATACGGTGTAACCTAAACCTTCCTGGCCTTTGAGCCACACCTCTTCCTGTCATGTACTACCTAAATAGCGATAAAATGTACAATATAGTTAATACATAAATTAGTAACATACTTGATAATGATAGTAAGCAAGTATTATGTACTGTGCACAGTTGTATGTGCTGTGTGTCTATACAACTGGCAGCGCAGTCCGTTTGCTTACATCTGCATCACCGCGAACACATGAGTCATGCATCGCACAGTGATGTTATGGCACCTGTGATGTCACTAAGCGCTAGGAGTTTTCCCAGGTCCTTTATAATCTTATGCGACCGCCGTCATGTATGTGGTCTATCGTTAACCAAAACGTCTTTATGCGATGAATGACTGTATAATGATATTTTAGTTAATCTGTCCCTGTAAGGAAGGATTTGAAAAGCATCCTGTGTAACTGTAATGCTGTCTTTTCATACTAATATGCGGTGTTGGTGTATTGGCCCAGTTCATAACGGAATTTTAGTTTGTTTGGTGGGTGTTTATTAATGCTTTTATGTACATGTGCATGTCTATGGTCTGTTAGTAATATTATGCCGGAAAGAGGACACCGGAATCAGACCCACTGCATCATGGGAGCTGTCTTTTCTCATTGATGTTAGCTAACTCTGATTATAGCCCCTTCATAGTCAGCCTGCCCTTTTTAAAGGTATTCCATTCACTACAGTCAGCCCACAGTCTCCACATCTTAAATTTATTCTTGTATTTTACTTAGGAAAGTCCTTTGTCCAAAATGAACTATGTAGTCATGACATTTGCACCTATAGACATATACAACCTGGTTTTTTATTAGCTAGTAGTTGCTCAAAGGTACAACATATGCTCCCCCTCCAGATCTTTAAACCACCATCTGGTAACACCTGCTGACCTTAACCACTGCGCCACCTGCTGCTTATAATTTTCTGTGTTTTGGTGGGATGCAAACCTTTTGTAATTTGGGATTTTAAATTTGGATCTTTCTCGATGCAATTACTAAATAATTTTACTGGTATTGCAGAAATGTGGGATATTGCTGAAGCATTGTTTCAGTACCAGTCAAGAGTCTGGACACACCTGCTTAAAATGCATTTCTCTCTGCTTTAGCTTTTGTTATTCACCTGATAGTAAAAGGCCTCGAGGCAGTGAGGTAATACATGGCAAATATTGCATCAACCAAGAGAACGGGGCTGAACGATTTATCAGTTTCACATTGGAATCACGTTTTGAAGCAGTGCAATAAGCAAATCACAAAGGTTGCAGTTTATGATATGCATTATACTGCCTGTTTAAAACTGTTGTGAGAACATTTTTACAGATTCTTGCAGTCCTCCTTATGTGACAGTTATTCTCACCAATCAGAAGGGCCACGCTCCTCGCGTGCCAGTCATGCTCACCAATCAGAGCGGCCCAAGGTGACTGGGTATACGCCCACCACCAACAGACCTATGAAACTCAAGGAAAACGTTTCTTTCACAGTGTGGAAAAATATTTAGATGTTGCTCCTGAGCCATAAGTGAATTACCTACTTCAGTGACAGATTGTTTATGGAAAGGTCCTATTATTTTTTACTGCAACTGTTTTATTTTATAGTAATATTGTTTTATTTAACTTTATACAGTCACAGCTTTCTTGATTGTTTTATGCTAATTTTTAAAAAGTAATATATGCATGTTAAATAAAATATAAATGCATGTGCATCTCCATCACTGCATCTCCATCACTGCATCTCCATCACTGCATCTCCATCACACGACAGTATGATACATTAGAGATACATATGAAGAAACCACTAATGCAATATGATTTGATTCACCCCTATTGCAATGCAGTATAATTTGATTAATCAGAATGAGACATGAACAGTGTAATTCAGTAGGCTACACACAATTTGATTTTACTTCTGTGGTTCTTCATAAGCAGGCAGCAATTCATAAATTGACTAGAAATGTGCCATTTTATCTAATAAAATCAGATTTTACCGACAAAAAGATGGTAGAAACAATGCACCTGAAATTCATTCCAAATTGTGTCTGATTAATTTTTTTAACTGGGGTGATCACACTGTGAACTTTTATGCCAGTGCACCGGATGTGAATCGGTGAATCTTACCATCCTTGCATTAGAATATAGAGCAGTTAATCTTTTGATGGTGTCTCATATGGTAATGCTGAGCCACATGTTGAGCCACAGTGAATACTGACACTGACAAATCACAATTACAATATCTGTCAGACAAATCACAATTATATATTTTCTCCAATTCCTTCAGTCCTACAGTCAAATTGTTCAACATCTTTTGAATTTTCTCAAATTGTAAACTCTTCAAAATGACAGCATTGTAGACGATTGACATTCTTCCAACCACCTTCCAGATGTAGCCACCTGGATGCTTCTCTAACAGGCCTGAAGGAATTTCCACAAGTTCTGGGCACCAGTTGGCTGTCTTGCTCTTACTCTTCGATTCAACTCCCCCCAATCCAGCTCTGTGGTGTTTCGGTGGGGGGTTGTGGGGGCCAGGTTATCCCTCACATCACTCCATATCTTTCCTCATTCACAAGATATTATTTACTATATAGGTTTGCTTAGGGTCGTTATCCTGTTGAAAAATAAATTTTCAGTAGATGTATCCAGACTATTGACTGATACTATGTGCCCAAGGCAAACGTTCACCTTCTGTCCCTCTTGTCCCGGTATTTTCTGTGGGGGGGGGGGGGGGGGGGGGGGGGGGGGGGGGGGGGGGGGGGGGGGGGGGGGGGGGGGGGGGGGGGG
>JAODJX010000040.1:15470967-15481537 GCA_026776945.1 Isichthys henryi | reverse complement strand
TCCATGGGTACAGGTTCTGCTGCTACCCCCCTAGTCTGACCTTCTTGGGTTTCAGCACTGACAGATCAGGCTTTGCATCGGGCCATATGTATCTCCCAAGATCTTATACCTGTCTGCCTGGAAGCTGGGGAAATCTGACAAGTCTGAGACAAGGAACTGCAAATAAATGATAAATGCAGTGGGAATGGGCTAATTTTTTTTAAAGATTATTATTCTAAAAAAAAACAAGTGCATTGCAGTCTTTGTAGATTTTTCTGAATCACTAACTGTAACAGGTTCGTTTAGTTCAGCCAGAAAATGCGGCTCATCAAATTGGTTTGGTGGGAGGAAAGGCCTCGCGTGTCCCAGCGTGCCGGTCCTGGACTATCGGGCAGAGCCAAAGCTTGGAGAACAGTGTTGGTTTCAGTATCGAGTGGGTGGGTTTGCTGTCTGTCACCGGCTGGTCTCCTCCAGTTCCTGCTGGTACCTTTTCTTGGTTCCTGTTGGGTTAAACCAAAGACTGATGGAGGTAACCGTATCCCCTGTGGTTTTCAGGCCATGTCTCTCTTCCTTCAGTAGTCTAATGCACTATGAAGTTATGCAAGTACACAGAGAAACTGTGATAATAATGGTTTTTATATACACTGTATTGCTGTTCTACTGTAAAATTTTGGGTAGATTTGTATATTGAACCATACTCCATAAACTCTAGAGTTTACAATGTGCCCCCCCCCCCAGGCTGGAGGTTGATGCTTACCGTGCGGATCTGGAAGAGCTGAACCTGGGTCCGCGGGATGCAGTGACCCTGGCCCGCATCGAGACGGCACAGCACGAGTACCAGGTCCACAAGGACAAGTACGAGAGACTGCGCAGTGACGTCTCGGTCAAGCTGAAGTTCCTGGAAGAAAACAAGGTAAGGGGGGGCTGCTCTGTATTCTTACCCTCCAGCCCACCCAAAAACAGCATGCTCCTCACCTATGGCCATGGCCAGGACCTTTCTGCAAAATAAAAATAAATATAAGCATAAGACATTTGAAATTCCCTATGGCTCATTGTCAGGAACTGAAACTCTGAGTACAGGCAGCCCTAAGGTTAAGAAGGCAAACCTAACTACTTTGTGACACTCGTGAAAACATTGCGTGGCTTCAGCAGGTACAGTACAGTATGTAGTTACTTTTATTTTTACTGCATAATTATTGTTACAAATGTAATTATTACGTCGTATTATGTGCGATATATTTTTCCGACATATCTATAAATCTGACTTAGAGACAGACTTAGGGAACGGTTCTGGTTCGTAACCTGAGGCCATCCTGTGTCGGATGATGATTTCACAAGCTGTGTCTTCTACACACTTGCTGACTTTGGGGTGTGAAGTTCTTTGCACTTATTATGCAATCAAATGTCGCTTTTAAAGTAGACGGCCATATCGTCACGTGCGCCTGACCCTTGCCCCCTCCTGCAGGTGAAGGTGATGCACAAACAGCTCCTCCTCTTCCACAACGCCATCTCCGCCTACTTCGCCGGCAACCAGCAACAGCTGGAGCAGACGCTCAAGCAGTTTAACATTAAGCTGAAGCCTCCAGGCTCGGACAAACCGTCTTGGCTGGAGGAGCAGTGAAGGTCTCAGCATCGCCAACCGCCATCCCAGATCCTGGAACCACCACCACCTCCACCACCACCCACTTCTGTTCCCGGTCTCTACTCCTTAGCCCTGCAGGAGAACCACGCAGGCAGACGGAATGTACACAGGCCAAGATGGACGCTGATAGGAGGGCCAACGGCAGCCAGACCTTGAGAGACCAGCACTCCTAAATAAAAAATGGGGTTTCATTATTGCATTTCTCCTTTTTTTAACCTATTTGTCACTCTTCCTTCCTTTTCCTGTCTGATCTATCTTGCTGAAATTTGGTACCACACTTCCCTGCGGAGGTTCTAGGCACGTAGGAATACCAGTTGTCATCTTTTCTGTTGCCTCTCAATTTTCTAAAACTGTTCTCAATATTTTCAAGTGAAGGCTTAGAAACGTAAAAACACAGAAGACCCCCCTCCCTCCGACACAGGCAATACAGTGCCTGGTGACCCAGGACTGCAGATCCAGAACTCTGTTCACCAAAAGAAGCTGTACTGCTTCCTGCAGCGGTGACTTATCTATGAAAGGTTTCGTCACGTTGACTGAGCTGATGTCAGCATATCTGTGCGAATAAGTTCATTGGGGGGAAGAAAAAAAAACGAACGAAGACTTGAAGCGCTGATATCAGGCCATGACTGAAGGTAGCGGTTATGATGAAGGAGCTCAGGACCTGACAATCGGAAACCGGGACCTTGGAAAACAGAGTGCGTGAGAGTGCCATTTCAACGAATAACTGATTCTGTTCTATTTCTGAATCCGGTTGTTCTGTTTTACTCAAATGCAAATGATCTATATTGATTTTTTTTTATGTTTATGAATGCGAACCATTCACTGCCAGGGCGTAATTACCAGCGTGTGCTGCCGGATTGAAAGCCTTCTCATCCCAGGCACCAAGAGATGCGAAACACGTCCTAGTTTTCTTTTCCTCCTCCTCTCAGTTCTGGCATGCTTGCAATTGTAACGGCTTTCACCAGTCAGATGTGAGCTCAATGCTCGCAATAATTATCTGGTTGTCTTGCACCGAAATGGGCCCATAGACCTCCCCGCCTTCTTAAAACCAATTAATGGGTTTCGTATATTGCCTGAGCTTCATCTGAAAAGGCGTATCAGAGTTTCAGTCACTGTGGTTACAGTTGTCATTTTACAGTTACCGTCCTGGGCTCGGTGTGTGTGTACGTGTGTGTGTACGTATGTGTGCTCATGCGCGTGTGTGTATGTTTGTGTTGTTTTCTTTTGTGTTTTTGTCCTAACATTCCCCCGTTTAAAAAATATATATATCAATTAAGCAAATGTAAGAACACTAAATTTGGGATGTTTACAGAATCATATCCCGTTAAGTAGCTTAATCACAAACGGATTGTCCTTTGTTTTCTCTTCTTCCTTTTCCCCTCTGTCATTTTATTTTCTCCAAAGTGGTTAAACGGAGGGAAATGGGGCAATATTTACACATATCCACTCCATGATGTGCTTTTGTGACGGACAAACAAAAGCCAGTGTCCTCACTGTCGCACTGAGGCAGACGCATAAATCAGATATTGCACTAAATCAGCTGGATGTGTAACCCCCAACCCAAAAATCCCCCACTCCCATTTCCAAATAGGATTCACATTCAAAGCAGTAAGCAAACTTGTGGTTTCAATAATGGATGAAAAACATACAAATAATTACAGAATGGTTTAACAAAGTGTGAAGGATTAAGTAACTCAAGTAGTATTAGTTATTAGGGGAAATGAGAGTTTATGTATTTTATCATTTGTGTACAATCTATTTTTTAGGCTGCTTTGTGATATTGTAGTGTATGAATGACTGTATATATGTAATGATATTTAAGATGAAAAATTAAAACGATGTCTTGGGATTATGTGGATATCTGCTATTACTCGTCACTCGAATCTTAACCCTCCTGGAAGTAGTCGTATGACTAGAACATGCAACAAAATTAAAACAGGAATGTTTTCAAAAACCTGTGTCTTACTTAAGTATCTTCTGTAATATTTTTTTCCACAGGAGGCTTGTGCTTCTGTAATACATTCAATCTTGTGGGTTTCCCTCCATGCGGGATCTCAAACAGTTTCAGAAAGACCTTGTGTTCCTGGAAATGTAAGATGCCTTTCCATCACAATTTTTGCATAAGGTTTTCTTGGTGCAGAAGTGGTTCACCATTCCGCACAGTCTGACAAAGCATCAAGCTGTCACCACTGTGATTATCTGCCACCGGTATAGTCCTGTACTGCTTCCACCAATTACAGACATGGTAGGTTTTGTCCAGCAACAGTGGTAAGGCCTATTTGCAACGGGTAACCCTTAAAAAAGTCAAGAACTCCAGGCAAGAAGCCTGCTTTTACCGATACAGCGGCACACCAGGATGAAGCCTGCATCGTAGACTGCAGAATTAACCTAGAACCAGAGCAATACCAATGTTTACCACGTGAGGGGGCATCGACGCGTTACCTTTTCCACTAACTTTGTCACGTAGCATGTTTTACAGACCCCAATAATAAAAAGCTGGTAATAGTTCGCTAGATTTATAAACTTTACAGAGTTTTACAGTGATATGAATACAACAAAAACATTCACTTAGAAATACATTTAAACAAAGTGGTGTGATAGGCCTATTGACTGCTCGATATTCCCAAAATGTTTAATAAATTTATTCCATAAAAAAGTGGCAACACTTTATTTCACGGAGCACAAATACTCAGTTGCTACTGAAGTACGAATTATGAACCAATCATGAACAAATGCAGTCTCTACTTGAGATAAAAGATGCGTCACAATTCATTAATGACGAAAAAACGTGAGATCAGTGTTTCACTTGCGTTATTCATTACTTGGTCCTTCAGTAGTTCACAAAGGTTTACAGAATTAGCAGATATAGTAACAAATATAGTAACTGCTTGGGATGAAAGATACATCGTGATTCATTGACGATGAACAAACATGAGATCAGTATTAACAAAGTCGGTAGTTAATTAATACATAAGTCGCCGTTAAGTAAAGTACTAACAAAAACAATATTACAGTGATTGACTAGTAAGGATTAGTAAAAAAAAATCTGCAGCCTGTAGAAAACATGTACAACTTTTGGGATGGACAGGGAGCTAAGGTGAAGCCCCCCGAATATGCCCCAGCACACAGGGGTATTTACAGCAGCGCCTCCCGGACGCCGATATTATAATCAGGCCCTAGTCCAACACGCAGTGGTCCAGAGTAAAGGTCTCACTTCTTCAGTAAGGACCTTGCGCAGTTCTGCACAGACCTCTGTATTTAAATGATTAAGATGTGCCTTCCCAGTATCAAACTCTCTTATGTCAGTAATCTCCTGCAGAGAGATAAAAACCGAATGTCACGATGGAGAATGTGCTTTGTTGTTTTCTGATGTCAACAGCGGAGGTTACTAAACCTTTTAATCCTTGTGAACGAATGTAACTTTTGATATTACTGGAGGTAGATTATTTGTTACAAGCGTAACTTTATGGATCCACAAATAGTTCCGTAATTACGCTTTAAAGACACATATACTGATCAATCGGACGTGGCTATTGTTTGCTGATGAGGTAAACTAATCCAATTATCAGCCTAACTGAACCCACTTACACCTTCCTTTCAAACACATGTAATGGTATCAGTGTTTCTTTCGTTCTTTGAAAACGCCGAAGCAGAGACTGGGAGTGTCTGCAAATGCAGGGTTGCCAGCTCTCACGCAAACGCAGAAATCACACGGCAAATCTTTATTATCCCATTATAAACATCGTAAGCTTTGCAAACCCCAGAGACTATTTACGGGACAGTAAAACTTGTTACGTACATGTAAATGCATGTACGTGTGTCTGTAGACTTGTTTCAAATGGAGTATCTCACTCCAGCCAGCTGACCAAAGTTGGCAACGCTGCAAATGAGCCGGTTCAAGTCTATAAAACAGCACAAGAGCGATGATCCCAGTAAAAATAATAGGATTTAGTGCATCTAATTGCAAACAAAATATAAAAAGCATTGGCACTGCGATGATCTAATAGGTACCACCGAAACATCCTTTTGCGTCTCATTGATATTCATAGGTACTATATATGTTATTTGGAAGTGGAGGCCGCGGTTTCGTCCTGCTCATTGTCTATGCGGTCCGGGAGCCGCAGGGGAGCAGAACCATCGATTGGGGGCGGCGCTGGCGGCGCGTAAAGGAGGGCAGCAGCTTGGGGCCGCCGGGGGTCGCGCTGCTGGGGAACCATGCACGTTGGATTGTGTTGATGCCAAGGGGAAGCCGTTACGTGGTGAGTATTTCCCCTCATGTAAAGCTGCCTAATCGGGTTTATTTAAAACTGAGGCATTTTTTAAATTCCCCCCCGGACTGTTAAGAGGTTGTCAGCGGCCTCCAATTAGCCGTTTTCCGTTTATTACATCAATTCCCTCTTTACGCTCCTTTTCTTCAATGCTGGCTTTGTTTTCCGACTTTTTTTTTGTGTTCTCTAGTTTGTTTGTATTGAATGGTAATACGTTTA
The DNA here is from genome assembly GCA_026776945.1 of Isichthys henryi. Classification (NCBI taxonomy): domain Eukaryota; kingdom Metazoa; phylum Chordata; class Actinopteri; order Osteoglossiformes; family Mormyridae; genus Isichthys; species Isichthys henryi. The sequence continues at coordinate 15,475,429 of JAODJX010000040.1, read as the reverse complement.
TCTCAACATTGTGCAATTAAATAACAAAAAATAGGAGCGGGATTGTGAACTGTTACTCCAAATAGACTTTAAGGGAGGAATCGGGACAAATCGGATGAAAATGTTGATTAATAAACGCCTGTTGCTTTCAAAGCGTAGTTTCGCGGCTGGATAACGCGGGTTTCGGTGCCACTGTTTATACGCGTCATGCCAAAGCTGACTGGCGTTACTGAAACGCCAAAATGAATACGAAGGCATGAGAATTGCCGAGCATGTTTAGCCGACAATAACTTGCCGTTTGTTTTGTGGAGTTTGAGTTCCTATATACTGCATCTTCCGTCCACCTGTAACGTTACGCGTTTTCGGAAACTTTCGGAAATACATATATATATGTCGGATCTTATAGTGAATCTGGTGTCGTGATCATTAAGACGGTGCCTATTGCTTGTCATGAACATGCAAAGCTCGGCAGTTTGCGGTGGCTACTGGACGCGTCGGATTCGCGTTGCCGTCTCCACGAATCCGATAAGCGGAGCCGCGCGTCCGCTGTCAGCCTGGCGAGTTTCACTCCGCGTATCCGACATAAAACGCCGCAGGTGATGCCTAGAGTGTTTGACGCAAAATGTTTTCAGGTGCAGGACCAAAGCAAGGGAATATCTACAAATTAAACTTAACGGGAAAAATCATTCCTTATAATTATTGTAATTTGGAAACGTTTCTGTGTCTTTCATGCAGCCACATCTGGAAGAAGAGGACAAGAAGGCGACTCTGCTGTCAGTCACAAGTACCCTTGACTTTTAAATTGTTGCCTTGGGATTAGCTTTGTGAAGGGTGACTGAGTTGGCAGCTTGCCGCCTCTATCCCCCCCCCCTCCCAACCCCCCAGCCACCCACACATCTCTGATGGATGGTGATGTTGGCCAGCCTCCGTCTCCTGTCCCTTCCCAGCCCTCACCAGGTGAGGTGGGGTCCTTGACCATGGGCGCGCCTCCTCCCCTTCCTCCACCGCCCCCTCTTCCGCCTCCCCCACCTGGTCCGACCGATGCCGTCGGCATGCAAGGTGGCCATTTCAGCCGGGCAGCCCACCGCCAGTCCAAGATGCGCAACTTCAACTGGGATACGTTACCGTGGCAACGTGTACTGGGCAAGCGGAACGTGTGGACGGCCTCGCGGGCACGTGAGGATTTCCCGTTGGACACAAAGTACATGGAGGAGCTCTTCAGCCGCTGTGAAGCTGCCCGGCCCATCAGTGACTGCAAGGGGACAAGTGTTACCATGACGACAGAGATGGTGCGTGCAAGCCCCGCCCCCTGTCCCTACTGCCCATAATGCTTCAGGTTTAGCCATTTATTGACACCCTACATATTGCCTAGTTAATATTTCTAGACGCAAAATTGAAACGCAGTACTATAATTGGACTTCATTACACAAACAGTACCCCCCCCCAGGGGGAATTTTGGAACTATTCCAAGTTGGAAACTTTCCTTGGGAATTATGGGGAATATATGATGATTAATGGAAAATTCCCAGAATTTTGCAACCCTACTTAGGACATACCTTTGTGTCTGTGTGTCTATATAGAGGACAGGATGTCAGATGTAAATATTCCGTGCGCAAAACTGGCAGGAAATATCAATACATTGCAACAATAATGTTCTTATCTTGCTACCAGATAAAATGGTGAAGTTTCCAGGATCATTTGTCGCCTTGTTGTTAATGGCTGTTAATGATGACGGCTGATGTATGTACATGGTCATTTCTGTGTCCATTTTTCTTGCCCTATGGAATTTGACAGCCAACATCCAGAACTTCAAATGTGACATTGGCAGCTGAACTTGTCACTTGGGGCACAGTAATGTACCTTATAACAGATGGATGTATTTCTGAAAAGGGTGGGCTGATGGGGTCCTGATACTGTACATCCCCCAACCCCTCCCCCCCCCCCCACCTGAAAAGGCAGGGGAAAGAAACAAAACTGCGTAACACACAACCTCTGATGATATAATATGGCAGGACTCTTCGAATCTGCACCTCCATTCCAAATCCAGGCCTTGTTTTCAGTTCTCCCAGGTAGTTAGTTTAATAGTTACTGATTCTGATTGGTCAGAGGCTGCACACCCGGCTCTCGGGTAAAGGGAGGCTGGGAAATCGGCAGGGCTCAGCCTCTGAGGGCCGTGATTTGAGGAGCTCTGCAATAAACTGTCAGTCGCTGATTAGTTGAACCAGGGAAACATTGAGTGTGGCAGTGCCAGGCTGATACGGGTCTCTCTCTATCATAGGGTGCTCTCGTTCAAAGTGTGATGCCCTCTGATCATGTCACCATTAATTCTGGTCTGAAAATTGTTCAGGAAGTATATGCTTTTTGATGAGAACTTCTGATTTGGCTGGAATTCTGTGTCCTGTTTCCTTAGTTACAGGAGGGTAAATTTTGCTTGGGGACTGTTTGTAGAAGGAACCACTTGGTTTTTGGAGCCCTGAAATAATCGTCGTAAATTTAGAAGGGAGTGTCCCTCTTATTGCATGAATAACCGTATTATGTCAGTTTTCATGCCTGGATAACGTGGTTTTCCTCCTTATTCACTGTTTAGCTGCTTTAATGTACTTCTGCTGAAGTAGTTGAATTTAATAACCACCTTTTTCTTGCAGATTTCCATCCTAAATTCCAAGAAGTGCATGAACATTGGCATCTTTCTGAAACAGTTCAAACGGTGAGCATCTATGAGTAAATTCCGCAGCAGTGACTGGAAAGAGACCAGATCCTGACGCTGTTTATGCTCTGAGAACATCACTGAGTATCAGTCAGTGATGTATAAAGGGACAGGGTCACTGGCCTCGGCTGAAAGCTGATTGGTTACCGGCATGCCCCTACCTGACAGTGGCCAACTCAAAACATTTCATTGGCTGATAAGGTTGGCCTCTCTGTCTGAATTATGCCCCCTCTTATGTCCTCCCCACCTTAAAATATTCTAGCTTTGCCCCTGCTCAGAGTGCTTTTGTTTTCGGGTTTTTACTGTAAATGTTAATGTACAGTTTGTTCGTTTTACGGAGGTATAAACTCTGAATTTTAGTCCCAAATGGCACCTGGATTTAACCACCCAGAAAACTAAAACTGTAATACTTGTGTGTTTTTAGGGATTTTTATAAACCAACTGGTCTGTGCTGGCCAGCTTCTGTGGAATTGTATTGCGATGTCTCCTTGCCTTCTGCAGCTGAACCCCAGGGCACTGTTAACGGAAATCTATTTACTTTTGGTGACCTTTGTAGGCCGGTAATGGAATTGATCAGGGACATCCAACAAGGCAACTGGATGGCTTTTGGAACGGGCAAGTTGAGAGAGTTGTGCAAGCTTCTGCCTGAGGTGGAGGAGGTGAGCAGACACTCTTGTCTTTAAACATGGGACAGCAAGTGCTACTCTCATCATTGAAGGAGCCCCGTCTGCCCCTACGTGACCTTGAAATAGATACCGACTTCACCGTTTTATGCACAGACGTGGCAGCTGTGGTCCGGTTATATGAACAGTGCGTCTGGCATGTTGTCCTGTGCGCTTTCAGGTGAAGATGCTGAGTGCCTTTAATGGCGATTGCTTGCAGCTGACAGAGGCGGACCACTTCATGGTTAAGCTGGTTAAGGTGCCTGGGTAAGTACTTGTTACCATTTGGTCTTCACTGTTATCCAAGGATGCCTCTACCTTCTCAGGGCCCCTAGGTAACAGTGATGATCATTTCACTTCCCATGTAACAGATGTAGTTCGGGGCCCTAAGCAACTAGCTGTTCTGTTCATGGTTGGGGTCACCCCTGCCTTTACCTTCATCAGAGTGTTAGTGCTGTAGCTCTGTGACGTGCTGTAGGAACCTCCTAAAAGGATCCTTCCCTATCCCATGATTCCTTTCAGCTACGAGGAGCGGCTCCACAGCATGGTCCTCAGGGAGGAGTTCTTTCCGCTGATGGAGGAGATAAAGGAGGCCGTCACCGTCATGACGACGGCTGCCAACGGTAAGGCACGATGAGGAGCGATCACGCTCGTACCCAATGGTGATGTCGGCATCCCCAGCCGTATCCATATCTGTATCCATTCCTAGCCCGTTTTTACACAAGGTTGCCTTCTTGCCGGCGGTTGTGGGGGGGGGTGCACTGCATTGTTGACTGCTGCATCTTCTCTCCAGAGCTGCTGAACTGTGACGACCTGCACTCAGTCATCCGGTTGGTACTGAAAGCCGGCAACTACATGAACGCTGTAAGTTTATACGCCGGTGAGGTGTCGGTTTCCTTCGTGACCAGTTGGGTGCATGGCTTAGCAGACTGTACTCGAGTGGGACTTGACAGCTGCCTTGATGTACGTTCTTTCGTCAGGGTCTACGATGCAACATAAGTGTGAAACCCCAGCAGTCTAGCCCTTGGGTATTGATTTGTCAGAAGCCTTTTAATGATCGTGACGGTTCAGTGCTGTTCCATTTGGGGGGCGGCCCCCCCCCCCGGGGGGGGGG
>JAODJX010000040.1:15432826-15443072 GCA_026776945.1 Isichthys henryi | reverse complement strand
AAGACGGCCGGGTCACCCCCCCGGCTGTGTTCACTGGGTATGGGGGACGGGATGGGGGGGGGCGTGGGGGTGCTTCTGGTGTGATTCAACTCATGACCTTTTTCAGAATGGCCCCAGGATTCATAAGCTTTATAACTACAATGTACAGAACCAGTCGAATGTCTGGACACACTTGCTGAAAATCATTAGCTTTTCAACAAGATACCAACCCTGAGCAGACCTCGAGGTTACGTAAGTGCTGTATTATCTTGTGAACATGGAAAGAGATGGAGTGCTGTGACAGATGACCTGACCCCCACAATCCGCCGACCTAAACTCCATAGGACTTTTTTTTTTTTTGGATGAGTCAGATTGAAGAGTAAGTACAAGGAGGCCAACTGGTGCCCAGAACTTGTGGAAACTCCATCAGGACTGGTGGAGAAACATCCAGGTGACTGCACCTGGAAGCTGGTTGAAAGATTGATGAGAGTCTGCAATGCTGTCATCAAAGGCAAGGGGAGTATTTTTCGGTGTCTAAAATTTGAGAAAATGTTGAGATGTTGAACATTTCTCTCAGTCATGCAGTGTTTGCTATGTAGTACTGCAACTGCCTTGAGGCCTTCTACTATACGGTGAATAACAGCTGAATCAGAGACAAAAGCATTAAAAGCAGGTGTGTCCATACTTTTGGCTCATAATGTATAAAACTCTAAATTTTCACTGTGCCTCTTCCTGCTTTACTGCAGAGTCCGAGGTGTCAGTGTAATCTGTTTTGTTGGGGGATAGTTATTTGAAAGCAACAGGAGGGTTATTCCATGCTAAATGTATGAATGAACGAATCAGGTGACCTATTCATAATTTTGTTCAGCCTGCTACACGTAACAGAAGTTACTTCCATGTATATTAGTTGATACACTAACACTGTTGCATTCATGATTTAAATGCCTTTGATTGTGCTTCACCAAGACCTACGACTGGAAACCAGTTCCAGGAACACAGGAACCAAAGAGATAAACAAACCTGAGGAGCCCCTCATCCCATCCTGCACTGCACAACTGGAAATATAACACTGGAATGGCGGTCAGATTTACGGCGCTGACAGGAATTAATCGGTGGATTATCTCTACGGAACCGAGCAGCTTATCCCCGAAGCCCATTTCCGATTCTGTAAAGACACGGTGCCTTTGTTCTGATCTGGAGTCGGCCCCCAGCAACTTCCCAGTTGTGGCCTTGCCGTGTTAAAATCGGTATTTATGGTATCACTGGTGATGAGAAAATGCACTGAGACCATGCAGTGCAGCTGCCTCTTTTCGGTTTACCAGGGATACTTGTTACCTGTCCTTGTGCCCTGGATCGTAGCTTGGAATTGGCATCTGACATCAGGCCCCTTCGGTACATTTTGCCAAACTGGTCCCCAGACTTTATATATTGGGGCCCAAAGTGCTGCACCCCCTCTTTCTCTGATGCCTCTGCTTGTACCTGAACTGTCCTGGGATCAGTGCCCTTGTTTCTAACTTGCACAGAATTATAGCTGCCTTAGTTGTGCTCCAGACCTTGGCCTGCCGGCGCGACATACAACCCCCGGTTTGGATTGCACAGTAGCTTCGTTGCGTTAGCGCTGTGTAGCGTTAGCACTACTTTGGGCCCTCTCACTTTGTCGAGGAATGCGCTCTCGGCCAGCTTGGGCCATCCCTCAGCTGGGAAGCTGACAGGGAGCCTCTGCAGTAAATCACAGCTCTCAGGGACCCCATTCCAGCTGACTTCACCAGTCAAGCCCTTAAGGAATCCACTCTCCTTGGTGATCCACCACCCAATACTTTGCTATAGCCTCATGTTTTTCGCTGCCTGGTGACAATTTATTATTATTTTTTGTTGATTTATTATTGTTCACCGGTGTTGCTAAATTGATCTGATATTTGAAGGAACCAGTAATTCGTGCAGATGCCTCTGTGAGTTACTTCTGCATCCTTCCCCCCACCCTCCTCAGGGAAACACAACACTCAAGGCCCCCTGAGCTCAGCAAAGTCTCATTTTGCTTCGATTGAGGCAGTGCCTCAAAAACACATTCATACCGGTTTGTTCCAGGGCTACAGGGGCAGGGCTGCCAGCAGATTTACATGCTCTGACGCCAACCAGAAAAAACATCAGACAGAAGGTTCAAGTCTCCAAGGGGGGCCCACCGTAGGCCCTTGAATTTGACCCATACGTGTACCTTATCTAGCAGCATGCGCGGGTAAATACTGATGGTCCCCACTGGACATAACTGTCATCCCAGCAGCTTAAGAGGAAATAAAAGCCTCAACATTGAGACAATTCCAAGAACAAAGCATTCTGGGTAGAATCCTAAGGGGAATCCCAGCAAAGAAATGCAGCTTTTGACTTGCAATTTCCTCTTTTGGTCCCTGAAATGCTCCAGGGGCTCTGGATAAATGGCTTGACCCTGCACTCATACCCTAAGCTTCTTTTATCAACTGTGGTATGTGTGTATTTGTGTGTCTCCAGGGAGTGCCAGATGGGATCTGTGAAAAGAAACATTCTGATCTACCTGTACTTGTCCATCTGTTTTCTGAAATTGCTCATTCTTTTCAGGGTTGTGAGGGACTTCGAGCCTATGGGAACAGCCCAGGTGGTGATGCCAACCCACCACAGGGGTGACTCTCACACACACAAGCAATTTGGTAACTCCAGTTAGCTTCAGCATGCTTTTGGACTGTATGGGGAAACCAGGGAACTCAGGGAAAACTGCACGGCAACACAGGGAGAACGTGCAAACTCCGCACGTATGGAACCCTGCTCACAGAAATGTGAGGCGACAGCGGGCACTGCACCTTTGTGCCACCACACTAGTATTTCTGCAAATGTCAAATAAAGCATCATATCATTTTAGGATTAAAACTCATCACCATCCTGTCCGCGGCCCGTCGTGCCGCTGCCGTTGTTTTACTCCCCTGCAGAATAATGGCGCACGTGGCATGAGGTTCTGTAACACGCACTGGCTGCGGGCCGACTCCAGGGAGTCCAGAGGGGCCCAGTCTCGGAGCTGTTTTGACATTATGGACTCTTGCTAGCATAGGCACCCGGCCAGGATATTTTGGGCAGCACTCTCAGCGTGTTGACCGACGTGGGCAGTCACGCTCAAATTGGGGGCACCGACTGGATGTCCTGCAGCCCACTGCTCACAATCGGGTGTAGACGGCATCGCCGGTGTAGTTGCTCGCCCACAAATGCAGCACAGGCTGTGTTTTTCCAGGTGTCTGCCGAGCAGTCGTGCTGCGGTGACCCCGATGACAGATTTTATTTGTAACTCATGTTTATGAGTATTTTATGAGTATTGCTCTGGGTGTTAAAGTTCCATCTCCCCCATGAAGCCGTGAACTCTCATTACCTCTTTGTTTAATGTACCCGCTAAATGTAAAATGATTTGGATTAGAAGAGCAGGGAGAATAAACTGTTTCTTAAAGTGCAATATCCGTTGTTGTTGCTCAGTTGAATGCCGTGTTTAATGTCGACTAGCTATTTCTGGATTGTAGAAAATAGCAGCAGTGCCGGGCACTATATCCTGCCGTAAATATTTAAAGTTTACCTGTGTTACCTCTGTATCTGCCGTGACTCCAGTTCTCCACGCAAGACTCCCATTTTATGACAGTACTTTACTTTCTTCTTGTTCCTTGTAAGGCCAAAATTCATGGAACTTCATGCTTTCCTTTACATGACCATATGAAAGCAGCATCACACCACCCCTGCGCCGCCTAACTGCTCCCACCTCCTCATCTCGGATGTCAAGGTCTTCCAGAGCTTCTCCTAGGAGATGTGTTGCTTGTGATCTGGTGGGCAGCTATGAAGTTTCGGTGGGGGCGGGGCGAGGGGTGAGCAGATGTTTCTTATCAAGTGGAACCAAACCCCACAGCCCTCCCTTATTTCTGCACCTCAGTCTCTCGGCAAATTCCCAAAGCTTTATTAATCTTTAGACATACTTTATAGGTTTTGCAGTATGCATATAAGGGCAAGCTATCCTGGTTCGTGGGAAATGCTTGTGGAGCCTTGCTTTGTCGTTTCGCCAGACTCAGACGTGAGAGTGACCTCATCCAGCACCTCAGACAGCATTTCCTTCTTTCTCTCAAACTCTGCCAGCAAAAACCTGGTTTATAGGATTTCAATGCAAACTTGAGTTCAGTAGTCCATCCGAATCCGGATTCCAGTGACCGCGGTTTAAGTTTTACGTGGTTTACCACAATTCGAAAAAGAAAAAAAAAAGAAAAAATAGTGAAATGTGTAACAATGTGGTTTTTCATTGTTCTGTCACCCCTTGATACATGATATTTTTTCATCACTCTATCGTTTCTTGAAAATTAGACTAAAACATCAGAATCTCATTCAAAAGGTGTTACAGAACTTTATGATAATATACAATGTGCTGTGTTATTTCTCTCTCTAACGCTATGTGTTTGAGGTAATGTCTTACTATCTGTGATTCATCAGTTACCATGTGTAAGTGCTGGAACAGCACGTTATATACGGGGTCTGCCGATGGCTTTGGTTATCTGAGCGAGGTCTTAGAACGTATCACCTGGTGCTGTCGTTGACAGACGTGTTTTTCAGGACATAGACAAACTGAAGAGTAGATTTCTGATACTCACATGTTTTCAAGAAAATGTCTGGGGACTTAGTGAGATCGGGGATTCCATGAAGGGACTGAGTTAGTTTTGGATCCTAAAATATCGTAACATGACGAGGGAGCCTCACTTTAGGTCACTGGAGGTCTCATCTCAGAAAGGGCGATGGACTGAGTGAATTTTGGAAATTGGCTCTTCAGTTAGAGGAGGAAAGACTGGAAGGTAGTGGGGGAGGCTGGGTGGTGAGTCAGATGCAGTTACCTTATGCTAATCTCACCAGAAAAAAATCTCCAGCAAGATGGCCTTGGAGAATTTCATGTTATCCTTTTGAAAAAAGGGTTATCTACCATCTTGGAGTAGACTGAGGTATCGTGTAACGTTTATGAGGAACTTTATGGGGAGCGAAAAAAAGCAAAGGAATCTAGGTACAGGCTGATTCCCACCTTTCTTATCTTTATTGGGACAGTGGTGGTAAAAGGGGAGTGTCTGAAACAATGCTGTGGGGAGGGGATGTGTGTATCAGCATGATTTTAAACGTGCTGTCAAGAAAACATCTACAAGAAAAAGACCATTATGTAAGCAGCATAAAACGAGGCGTCCAAACTCTCTCACTATTATTTTTTCGGTTCCCTTTGGGTTAAACAAGCCTCTTACTGACAGCTCTAGGCTAATCCTTTTGAAGCCTTACTTCTTCCGTCAATTTATATGTTTATATTAAGCTTTCTGTAGCATCAGCTCTGTCCCCAGGCTGGGTGGTGGAGGGATATCGGCTCTGTCCCCAGGCTGGGTTGTGGAGGCACATCGGCTCTGTTCCCAACCAGTATAGCAGAGGCGACACAAGCTCTGTCCCCAGGGATTACAGGAGTATTGCTGTTGCTGAGCAGGATATCGGTGATTGCACTCTAGGGCATGTAGATGATTTGTCTTTTGAATTTGTTGCCTAGCAATGCATCAGTGAGCCAGCTAAGCAATTCTCCATACTGGTGACATTGCTGCAGAAGTGCCTGGCTGATCAGGCCTCTGCTGCCTCTTCGTGATGCAACTGTCTGGTCGCTCTTCCTTCTGCAGGTCATCTGGCTCCCACACCCCCGGCCCCCTCTGTGAATGTCTGTCGCCATGGCGAAGCGTGAGTCCGGCAGCACCAGCCCCGTCGTGCGGCAGATAGACAAGCAGTTCCTGGTCTGCAGCATCTGCCTGGACCACTACCACAACCCCAAGGTGCTGCCCTGTCTGCATACCTTCTGCGAGAGGTGGGTCCCCCATCCCTCTGACAGTTTATGTTCCCGTACGAGCTGGCTGCTTGCCTGAGGCCTAAGTGCAAGACCTTAGCATGTGCAGCTCAGTGCTTGACCTGAGGGCAGAGACAGCTATCAGCGTACTAATGTGGATCCACTGTGACATCACAGTTGTTAGAAGAGCCACTTCTCTTGGTTTACACTCTCAAAGTGAATTTCAGGCTGTCGCTGGAAACATGAGTGATGCTGAATGGATGACTTTCTTGTACAGGTTGCAGCTAGGACTAAAGGAATTTGTACTGTTTCAGAGTTTTACTTACACAAAAATGTTCTGAAGGTAGAATGAAAAATGATTGGTTTTGAGAGATGACCAATCATATTGTAGAGGAGGTGGGTCCAAGCAACTAGTGGAGGCGGGACCAAGATATCTGGTTGGTTGGTCCCTCCCTCCTCTAGTTGCTTGGACCCACCACCTCTGGTTTTGAGAGATGACCAATCAGATTACAATCATTTTTCATTCTGCCCACAGAACATTTTTGTAGTAGAATTCCCACGAGCGATTTGTACTGCGTGGCACCCAGGAATTTCTGGGACTTTGTAGTACCAGAAAGCTGATAACTATTGTTTTCAGTTCTCTAAATTGTAATCAGGGTTTGACCCATTCTTTAGTTTTCTGTGATTCCAATAATTCAGAATCAGAATACTTTTATTATCCCAGAGGAAATTGCTTGTAATTACATACTGTACAGTACAAAACTACATAAGAAGACAAAAATAGAAAAAAACACTGCACCATATACAGCAATTTCTAACTAAAAATTAATAGCTGTAAGATATGGCGATTGTAATAAATAAGTGGATATATATATAAAGATGAGTTCAGTGCCGTGGGGAAACGTGTGCAAACCTACCAATTGTTGCACACAGTGCATTATTGTGAGAAAATATCCTGAAAATTTTAAATGCAGAAATTTCCGCATACATAACATTCCATCTTATATTACCTGGCAAATACATGGTTACATTACCTTGAAACAATGCTTTGTTGCCATTTGTACAAGTAGAGGTACGTAGGAATTCTTCCTGTTTTGCATTTCCCATCTTACTGTCCTTCAAGACATAACCCACACATACATGCAGGTATAAATAATGCGGGGGGTCTGAGTGCAGGATCAGCCAATTATTCAGCACCCTGGAGCATTTTTTTTGGGTGGGGGTAAAAGGCCTACCTCAAGGGCCCAAAGGCGATGCACCTAACTGGGCTTTGAAACAATTATAGGCTCTAATACACAGAGCCACACTGCGCATTACAAATGAAAATTAGTGTGTTTTTTCTTTTATAAGCTTTTTTTTATTATTGGGGCGTTTTGTAAGTTTTTAAGATCCTAAGTCTGGACTTGTGGACTGAGCAGAATCTTTCCCTCCCCCATTACTCCTTTAAATTACAGGTTTAGCATAATGTCCTAAAAACGCTCAGCATTCTGAGCTCATGTGCCCCAGAAGGGGGCAGTGGTGAGGGGGACTGATTTTCAGCATAAATATAGCTCGCTGCCTGGGGACAGGCCGGGTGCCAGCGATGTCCTCGCCCGACCCAGCCGGCACGGCACTTGGCTGACGTCCCCTGGCTGCGGTGACAGTCACCCAGGGTGTGGGGATCTCTGCTGGTGGGCCTGCAGCTATTTCCAGAGCTCCCATTAGCTCATGTGACTGGAACACCGGACACTTTTTGCGATTTGCGCAACACGGTCATTTTACCGCTGGATTTGGCGTATACGTCACCCAGAGAACCTTCTGCCACGCACACCTTACACACAGTGGACATATTTCTGATTTCCGCTTTTCGCTTCATGGTTTATTCACCAGAGTAAGGCTCTCTGCCGACAATGCATTCTGCAATCCTGGACGTTTTCTCATAGCTCAAGATCTTTTGCTAAGGATGCTCGACATTGCTCGTTATTAGTCTGACAGAAAATAAACATGACTGGAATATTAAAACATTCATGCTTAAAAGAATATTGGAATGACATTGCCAGACCTATGTGTGACATTAGTTACATTTATTAATCGGACAGGTCCTTTTCTTCAAAATGAGCCACAGTCAGGACAAATACAAGGACAAGAATGATCAGTAAAGGGCGTAAACATACAGCGTCTGCCTCTGGGTGGTATTAAGCTTAGTTACTTTTATTTATGGGACTCCCACACCTTGTAAAACAGTATGATGAAGATGAATATGCAAATATCCAATGACAGCAAACAAGTATACAAGGGGAAACAATGTACGAGAATTAGGACGGAGAAAATGAATCGATGAAAGTCGCACACTGGCAGTTCTTCACTGGCCTGCTGACCCACAAACCCTCATGTGAGTGAAATGTTACATAATTCGGATTTAACTTCCCATATCCAGAGGTGGAAATTTCAGGTCCAGAAAGTAAAAATCCAATCCAAGATTTTGTTTCAAGCAACCATTTACATATAAAGAGTCACAGACACAGAGTACTCGGCTGCTTGGTTGAAGCAAAATCTTGGACTGGATTTTTACTTTCTGGGCCTGAAATTTCCACCTCTGCCCATATCATACAAGACAACTTACAGCAAAAACAAGCCAAAAATATATTAGTACTAGGTAATAAAGAATGAAAACATTGTGTAAATGTATATCCTAAGTTCTGTTTTTATTAGCATTTTATACAAAGTCCCAACTTTTTTTGGAAATGTAGCTGTATTTAAGTGGTATATACATTCACCCACATTGTTATTGCGAAGTGAACACACAAGCATGGAAGCACAACTAAGCTGCATGTCTGAATCTGACAGGAGCTCCACCCTGGTTACTCTCCTTAGAAGAATTGTCCTTGTCTCTCTGCTTCTCCCCACAGGTGCTTACAGAACTACATCCCCCCACAGTCCCTGACACTGTCCTGCCCCGTCTGCCGTCAGACCTCCATTTTGCCCGAGAAGGGCGTGGCAGCCCTGCAGAACAACTTCTTCATCACCAACCTGATGGAGGTGCTCCAGCGCGACCCGGAGTGCACTCGGCCTGAGGCCTGTAGCGTCCTGGAATCGGTTAGCGCTGCCGCTGCCGGCAAGCCACTCTCCTGCCCCAACCATGAGGGCAAGGTAAGACCTATGCTGAACCGGCCATGGGGCAAAGGAATCCCTATAGTGCAGTGCTTCTCAGTCCAGTCCTCATGGACCCACAGATAGTCCATATTTTTGATCCCACCCAACTGGGAGCTGGGAGAGAACAAAAGTGTGGACTGTCTGGCAGGGAGCCAGGAGAGAGCAAAAGTGTGGACTGTCTGGCAGGGAGCCGGGAGAGAGCAAAAGTGTGGACTGGCTGTTGATCCCCAAAGACCGGATTGGGAAATGCTGCTGTAGTGGACTAAACACATGTTGACGAGCTGAGCCATGAGGCCAGGGTGTGTTTATGCTGTCTGTGGGGAAAGGAAACCCCCCCTATTCATCTGCATTTATTTTATTTAGCAGAGCTTTTGTCCCAAATGACATACAAGTAAAACACATTACAAACATACACCTGTTGAGGAGTCGACTGGGCATAAGTGCAGCTAGACTGAGCTTCCGATTAATGCCATAACCTGATAAGACTATTCAAGGCCCAAAAGTGCAGCATTAAGAACATAGAGAGACTAGTTAGGGGATTCCTGGAACAGGTAGGTCTTGAGGCGGAGGGGGAGTCTGATTTGCACATGTGGTTTGGCAGCTGATTCCACCGTCGGGGAACCACGCATGAGAAACCACATGTTATTCAAGTCAGTCATGAAGGCATGTTCTTCTTTGTTTGGAACCACAATACTGAGTTCAGTTTTCCCCACATAAATCCCCCAGATTATGTTCCTTTTATATTGGAAAATGCATTTCTTGTCATTTGCTGTTTACCAACGAGGTGCAAGCTAACAGAAAGGGTCTCTGTGGCGCCCTCTGCAGGTGATGGAGTTTTACTGCGAATCCTGTGAGACAGCGATGTGCTTGGACTGCACAGAGGGAGAGCACCGGGAGCACGTTACCGTGCCGCTGCGGGACGTGCTGGAGCAGCACAAGGCCGCGCTCAAGAACCAGCTGGATGCCATCCGCAGCAGGTGTGGGAGGGCCGGGGGCGCACCAGCTTACATGGCTCAATGCAGAGTGACAGGATCTACAAGATCTACGACAGAAGACTGAATAAATGTGCATGGCGCCGTTTCTCGTGTGCAATTATTCACTAGATTACTAGATATAATCCTGGAATACAGTGTTTTATTTGTCCGAGGTCGGGGGGGGGGATGATGGCGTCTCCAGTTGGATAGTCTGACTGTGGGTGGCGACAGTAAAATCTGAGGACTTTGGGGGTTTGGGGGGGTGGGGTGATGATAAAAGTTGTTGAATGGGGGGGGCACATATTTTGTCTTTTATGGG
>JAODJX010000040.1:15419250-15431326 GCA_026776945.1 Isichthys henryi | reverse complement strand
TGTCACCCAGCCGTGATCATGTGACCAGGCCACGCCTCTCCTGCCTCATTTTGACCTTGCTGTGGGTGTCACCCAGCTGTGATCATGTGACCAGGCCACGCCTCTCCTGCCTCATTTTGACCTTGCTGCTGGCGCCGTCCCCCTCAGGTGCTGCAGGCTCAGCTGGCCTCACTGCTGCAGGGGAAGGAGCACATCCAGAGCAGCTGCAGCTTCACGGAGCAGGCGCTGAGTCACGGCAGCGCCACTGAGGTGCTGCTGGTACAGAAGCAGATGAGCGAGCGGGTCAGCGCCCTGGCCCGGCACGACTTCCCGGAGCAGCCCCATGAGAACGCCCACCTGGACTGCCTGGTGAGATGGCAGGGCGAGGTGGGACAGGGCAGGGGGGGTGCATTCTGTGCTGTTAATGGCACACTGATCTGTGATTTCATACACGGGTCATTGTAATAGTCTCTAGTTACTTACATGTTACCCAGCATCCATTCGTAGTTACCTGAATGACATGAATTGGTACCAATTCTACTCAGTTTATGTTGCCACTAATGGCTGCATTCATTTGTTATGTCACATGACCAGTCCAGGAATACAGTTGGTAATAAATAACAATAATGCAAGCTTCAGTCGAAGTGCAAACCTAGTGAAGAGTGAAATAATTCTCTGTTATAGTGCTTCTCAGCCTAGCCCTCAGGGACCCCCAGATACTCTACATTTTTGTTCCCTCCCTGTTCTCAACACACCTGAACCAAACAATCAAGCAATCAAGACCTAGTACAGGTGTGCTGGGAACTGGGAGGGAACAAAAATGTGAGCTCTGTGGGGGCCCCCCGAGGATTGGGCTGAAAAATGCTGCTCTATTAAGGTTTAACGCTTTGTTGTCAAATGATTCAACTATGGTTACGGGGAGAGGTGGGTCAGAGTTCCATCTCCATGGCAACAGAACAGAACTTGCGTTTCTCTTAGGTGGAGACGGAAGGCCTGCGTCGCTCCATCCAGAACCTGGGCGTGCTGCTGACCACGAGTGCCGTGGGCCACACCAGTGTTGCCACAGGGGAGGGGCTAAGGCACGCACTGGTGGGCCAGCAGGCCACCGTCACCATCACCACCAAGGACAAGGACAGCGAGTTGGTGCGGACAGGCAACGCGGTGCTACGGGCCGAGATTGCGGCGACGGACGGCACACGTGTGGAGCCTGAGGTGGTGGACAACAAGAACGGCACTTACGAGGTGTCCTACACACTACGCACTGAGGGAGAGTACACCTTCTCGCTGCTGCTCTACGATCAGCCCGTGCGTGGCAGTCCCTTCCGGCTGCGTGCCGTCAAGCCCTCCGACATGCCGCAGTCACCCGACGACGTCAAGCGCCGCGTGAAGTCGCCCAGTGGGGGCGGGGGCCATGTGCGTCAGAAAGCTGTGCGACGGCCCTCCAGCATGTACAGCACCAGCAAGAAGAAGGAAAACCCCATTGAGGATGAGCTCATCTACAGAGTGGGTGCGTCCTTCAGCCTGTCCTTTGGAACTTCCTGGGGTTCCTTTGGAACTTCCTGGGGTTCCTCTGGAACTTCCTGGGGTTCCTTTAGAAATTCTCTGGAACTTCCTGGGGTTCCTTTAGAAATTCTCTGGAACATCCTGAGGTTCCCCTGGAAGTTCTTAAGAATTTCTTTGGAGCTTCTTTAACCTCAGCTGATTGTTGAGTTTTACGTATGAACTACAATATTAAACATATAAAAGCGTTTGACCCTGAGCAAGATAACCAGATATCTGTAGATGGATGATGTGTTTTTTGGGGGTTTTAGTAAGTGCATGCATTCTACCAGGTTCTCTGTCTTTGAGTTTTAGTTCTTTGAGTTGACTGTCCATTGTTTGGGAAGATATTCAGTTCCCATCAACCTTGCCTGATCTCCTCGCAGGCACTCGAGGCAGGGAGAAGGGGGAATTCACCAACCTGCAAGGCATCTCAGCCTCGAGTAACGGGAGAGTCGTGGTGGCAGACAGTAACAACCAGTGTATCCAGGTGAACTTGATTATGAGACAGAGGCACGTTTTTTAACCATGAGTAGACTCTGGAAACTCCTTGTAAATCCTATACCTTCTTCCATGATAATTCCTGCTGAAGCACACTACCTGGAATCTTTTCTGCCAGTATATATGTCACTTCATCCCTTTGATTGAGTCTTACAAAAATTTCTTCTAACTTTGAAGGTGTTCTCCAATGATGGACAGTTTAAACTGAGGTTCGGGGTCAGAGGTCGTTCTCCTGGCCAGCTCCAACGTCCTACTGGTGTCACTGTGGACACGAATGGTGACATCATAGTGGCCGACTATGACAACCGATGGGTCAGCATCTTCTCCCCTGATGGGAAGTTCAAGGTAGGACCTTGTCTTTAAGTTCCTGTACCAAATGAGCCGTCCTTACTCCATAAAGTCTTAGTTAGCAAATCACTTACACCTGAGATAACATTCAAATAATGGAAGTGAATAATTTATTGCTACGGTACAATGAAATCAAACACTCCCTTAAACTTCTAATGTCTTGAGTACTGTCCTGTTTGTACAAGTTTTCATCAGTTGTCCTGTCTTTTTGCACTGTCCTGCAATGTTTCCACAGTTTTTGCACACTGCACTCTACTTTGCTAGGTTGTTATGCGTTTTGTGTTAATTTATGTAGCACCTGATCTGAGAGAAACACTGTTTCATTTTTAACTGTGTACTGCACTCAGCTGTGTGTGGTTAATAATGACATTGAAGACCTACTTGACTTGACTACTTGACTAAGATCATCCTGTGACCCTTGGCCCTGATACCTTACTGCCAAATGTCATCCTTTGCAGAACAAAATCGGAGCCGGTCGTCTCCTGGGCCCTAAAGGTGTGGCTGTCGACCGGAATGGCCACATCATTGCCGTTGACAACAAGGCCTGCTGTGTCTTCATCTTCCAGTCCAACGGGAAGCTGGTCACCAAGTTCGGGGCTAGGGGAACGTCTGACAGGCAGTTTGCAGGTACATGGTTGTTGACTGTGGGTCCTCAAGCAGACGGGTCAGGTATGGAGGGCTGTATCCCGGCACCACCGACAGTTTACAGACTGATGCCTTAAACTGTTAAGCCAAGCACTGCATGCTGGTACCTGCACACCCAGGAATTTCCTCCAAAAGGTCAAAGGAGCTTCACTCGTCTTTGGCTGGGCTTTGAGTTCCCATTGGAACCCTATTACTGCAGCTAAAGGCTTGAGCTTCTAAGGCAACTACACCACACGCCTCTTACTTGCTTCTATGACCCGACTGCGATTGTCGTCCCCATTTTCTAGCTGACCCAGTAAATGACGCTGCCCCTGTTATTTCCTCTAACTATATTTTTGTGGGTATTTTGCAAGTTCACTAACAGTACCAGGAGAATTTAAGACAAGTAAGAATGTTCCTGTTTGGCTTAGAGGAGCAGACAAATGGTAGAAGGCATCTCCAGATCTCATCGTCTGTTACAATCATGCTCGTTCTTTAAAAAAATGCTGGGAATAAGGTTCCCTCCCCTGACAGAGCATATAAAGTGGTTGGCCAGATTTACCCCATCTTGAGTTCCAGTGTTTGAAAGGTCAGATCTGTCCAGCTGTCATCTGCTTTTATTTTATTCTTTTTTTTTCTTTCTTTCATTTTTTCCCTCATAGCTTTGCCCTCATGTGCTTTTGTCTGGACCTGTGTTTTTTTTGGTTTCTCCTGGTATGTTTATCTACAATTCTTGGCCTCCCTCCCACGCCCAGTCCAAAGTTGAGGCTTAACCCTGTTTCTCTGACACATTTCGCAAAACCGGCGTAGACACGTAAACCTTCGATGTGAAGACGCTAACTTCTCTTGACCCCTTACTATACATACAAGGCCGGTGGCCTCGTGCTATGTTGACATTACCCCATGGGCCAAAATATTTCAATTAGCCCTGAGCCAAATCTCCTCCACAAACACAAACCCCTCCCCATCATCTCTAATCTGGCTGACTGCCCACACTCTTGCCATCTGACTACTGCTGTGGAATGCATGTCTGTAAATGCTTCAGCTGTAGCACCCTCTGTTGCCCCCACCCCGTTATCCCCTGGCCCTGTTTTTACTAGCACACCGCAAAGCCTTACACCATAAACGCAGCCCTTCCTTCAGCAGCTTCTGTTCCAGGGCCCCCTCTCGAGTGTCCTGGATTGCTGGTGTGCTGCATGGAGCAGGCAGAGGCTGCAAAGGATGCGAAGATTACCAAGAGCTCTGCTACTATTGCTGTGAATACTATTGGCTAAGAGGCTGACCAATAGGGATGCTTCTAACACTAAAGGAGGAGTCCTCCCACCTCTCGGAACCCCTTATGCTACCCTCTGTCGTCGGTCTTTCATTTCTAACCTTACCTTTGTTGTGTTTACTTCCTTTTAGAAAAAAGTGGTGCAAACAATGTACTGGATCACAAGCTTAGTAAATCTGGCCCCACGTTCAGTAAGTATCGTGTGACCCGTTAACCCGAATCCGATCCACGCCTACGTCCGGGACAGTCGAAACACCAGCCAGCAGATCGCTCCTGGGCTGAGCCCTGAGAGAAACCCTGAAGAGGCATTGTGACTCCAATCAGATTTGATCTGTGTTAACTGTGGTAGTGTCTTCAAAGGCTTCTCCTCTCCATGGTTGTCTTCCTCACCCACGTCACAATTTTTTACTTCAGCAGAAATTTCCTGGAAATTGAACAAAAACTAAATAAAGCTAATCAATGTCTTTGATTTTAAACATCTAATATGATTTGAATTTTCCCCCCCACCTACTTTTATATTTTAAAAAGTAGAGGGAAAAAAAATGATCACGCTTAGCCTGACATATGCTTAAACGTTACCTCTGATCAAGGAATATCCTCCCAGCCACGAACCCGATTCCTCTGATACCTTGTGACATCATTAACTAAAGCGTGTATCTCTCCTCACCTCTGTCCTTTCGCCTTAAGGTCCACACTTCGTTGCAGTGAATAACAAGAACGAAATAGTGGTGACTGACTTCCACAATCACTCTGTTAAGGTAGGAATACAGTCATATAGTAAAATGAAACACGACGATCCTACCTTAGACCATGTTAATGTCTCATTTTCTTAAGTCCATGGCAACAAATGGACCAAGCATATTTCAGTATTTATATACAGTGGGACCCCAGTGTTTGCATTTACTGCAGTCTAAAAAACAGTTTAGGCTAACAAACAAGTACAGGCTATAAGTCGGTGAGTACCCACAAAGGCTAAGATATTTTTAAACAAATACATTTTTCTCATTACAGGTTATGTACAGGTATGGTACAGTATTTTGCGTTGTAAAATGTGTAAGAGTAGACTGTTTTTTCGTCGTTCCTTCGTCCTTTGAGGGGTGAAAAAGCATGATTTTCATTGCGTCGTCCTCCTTTGATACATGATTTATTAATTCTCTTGAGAATTAGGCTAAAACGGCACAATCCCTTTCATTTAGAGACAGTACAGTACTTTATAATAAGATACTTTATAAGAAGATACAATGTACTTTACTATTACTGTATGTAATATTAGGAATGTCTTACTTATCAATTAAACTTCACCATATGCTTATACATGAAAATCACATTATATATGGGGTCCGCGGATGGTTCAATTTTATCCATGGTTTCGGCTGTCTGTGGTCAGTCTTGGAACTTATCACCCGCAGACACGGGAGGTCCACTGTACTTGGGTACTTCTATATTGAAAGACAAGTTAATTGTTTTCAGAGAGAGCAATGCCATATGGGATATGAAAATATGACCAGCAAAGAATGGTAATCTCAAGTTACCCATAACCCTCTCTGCTCATCGAAGTAACTATTACTCACACGTCACTCTCTAATTTCAGTCGAACTGTTGCTATGGCAGCAGTGAGTGCCTTGCACTCCTTTAGCGTGTTTCCGGTGACTGAAGCCCTCCTTCTCCCTTTCATCACAGGTCTATAGTGCTGACGGGGAGTTCCTCTTCAAGTTTGGGTCCCACGGGGAGGGCAACGGCCAGTTTAATGCCCCCACAGGTGTGGCCGTCGATGCCAATGGGAACATCATTGTCGCCGACTGGGGCAACAGCCGTATCCAAGTACGTGAAGTTCTAACTCGTATCGTTAACCTCTGGGTTTAGGTTTGGAAGGGAGGTCGCGTATATTCTGGGAAAGGGGAGAGTGGCCAACAGTCATATTGGGAATTATCAGGAAAGTGCTAGTGAGTTAAATAAACAGAGCAGAAACTAATCACAGCTCGTATGCTCAGAAGGGTGGCAAATCCAGAATGGCTTACTTTATAGGTGATCCTGTACCCTAACAGTGTGTCTGTTCTTCCTCCAGGTGTTTGACAGCTCTGGGTCCTTCCTGTCCTATATAAACACCAGTGCAGACCCTCTGTACGGCCCACAGGGCCTGGCTCTGACCTCCGATGGCCATGTAGTGGTGGCGGACTCGGGGAATCACTGTTTCAAGGTGTACCGCTACCTGCAGTAGGTAACCCCTTGAAGGAGGCCCGAGTCGTAGGACATAGACTGGGTGCAATCATCCTTTGTTTTCATTCTGTCTTCATCCTCACTTTGCACATCAGCAACGCAGACCTACCGAAATCTGCTAAGCTCTCTCTGAATGAGGAGAAAAGGACAAATACGCATTACATCAAGAAACCTTTTGCACACTGTTTGATCTCTACTGATCGGGGTACGACAAGGTGAAACCCTAAGGTGAAACCCTATTGCGAAACTGCTGAAGGACTCAAAAAAAAGAGAATGTATACAAATGGAATATTCCATTGAACATGGAAGAGATTTTAAAAGAGTGGTGTTTGTATAGCTAAAGTTTTTGACCACCTCTATCTGCCAGGATCATGGGGTAACCAAAATAGTAGCTGGACTTCAAAAGAGCAACAGTCCTTTCCCCATTGCATGAAGTTGTAGTTTTCTGAAACAGACCTTCTGAGGGAATGTGACTCTTTTTGGGTTGGTTGGCTTTTTTGTTTTCCAAGTTTTCAAATCAAACTGAAACCACCCGCCGCCCCGGACCGTCAGTGCAGCTATTGGATAAAATCACTCTCAAAAATGGTTTCAATCTTCTGTGCATTTTATTCTGTTATATATTTGCATACACATATATGTGGCTGTACACTCACGCTTATGTATGCATACAGTTGAAATGCTTCTCAGTCCTCTGTATGTACCTGACCAGCAGTGCTGCACTTTGACTGTCCACGAATGCAGCGTTATCAAAGCACATATACCCAAGGGGGCTGGAAAGAAAGGGAGGGCAGCCACTGCACAGCCTGCATACAGCATTCAGAACAGGAGCCTGTAGTACTGTATTTATTCAAAACAGCAACAGCACAACTGGTCACGTGGCTTCTGGTTTTTTTTTCTTTATAAATAATTAGATAAAGACAAATCCTTTTAATTTATTACTTTATTTTCTACATGATTTCGCCTTTAAAAAATATTTTTCTAAATTTATGTGTTGGATCTTATCTGCCAAATATCTAGTGTAAGCCTAGACACAATCCAGATTCGGGGTCTCAAAACCGCCAACAGATCCTCGCTCTCGTTTCGCCTGTTTCCATGGCAACAGGCGAAGGCGGAACCTCATCCCCATTAATTTGCCAAACTTGGTTTGTTGATGCGGTGGCACTTAATATGAAAATAATTACTTTCAAAAATGTAATATCAATATGCCTATTTGACTGTAAATATTATCATACGAAGTAAATTATATGTATAAGGACCTGGCAGCTGGAATATTGTTGCCATCAATTTAACAGTATTTGTATTTATTTTTCTATTTGTTTAGTGTCCGTGACACACTCTGTTCGAGGTTCACAAGCGTTTTATATAAAAGGCATCTCCTTTCTCATGGATAGCTCGCATAATCTCTTCCGTTCAAGCGACATTGTCAGAAATGTGTTAGTCCGACGTCCTGTTGTGTTTGCAAAAACTACCATGGCAAATAAAATAAAATAAATATATAAACATATGAATGTCATTCGGCCGTATGGATTTTCTCTAAGGGCCTAGAGAGCGAAACATCGATCGAACAGCGTCGGCGTTTTTTCTCCGCTAATTGAGAGCGGTCCCTTTTTTGCATGTTGGCTATGATTTCATTTATAATGGTCTGCAATTCCAGCTTAGTGTTGCCCGTTATTCCTTGCTGTCGTTATATGCTTCCTTAATTCATTTGTTCCACATTATGGATATTGCCTTTTTTATAGATAAGTCTCTTCAACAGTTTGTTCCATCTGCGTCTTACCATGAAGTAATGATTCCTAATGCATGATGGCGCGCTTATATTAGAAGTTGTGGTCAGAGGCCCCAGTGGCTTCTGTAGAAAACGTTAAAACCGTCACCGCACCTCTGTGTGAAATGCTGGATTTCATTACTACGGTGTGTGTGCTGTAAACCTGTAAATATTAAACTGCTAAAAAGCTTGCGGGGGGTCTGCGCTGCTTTATTTGTGTCGGTGAGAAAGCGGGGCTTTTTGCAGGAAAAGGAGACAAACCGGCAGCTGCAAGTCAAGTCGGATTTGACCCGGAGAGAAGACAGGGACGGGTAGATAACAGGGGTCACATCCCGCTCGGTAACCCATTAAGTCAGCTTTGCTGTGGGAATTATGCTAAACATACTTTGCAGAAACAGCTAAACGTCCTGAATAATGCTTATTGTTTTAAGGCTGGTATAGGAGGACCCAACGCACTCAGTTCAGTTCTGACATTAATAATGTAAGGGTAATATTCTGAATGACGTGTTATGAAGCCATAAATTGTGTTTTGTGGCATTATGGGATACATTCTCAAATTTGTCAGTGAGACATACTTATGGGAGTTAGACTTTGTTAGAGGAAATACTGAATGTCATAGAAATTGGTGATTTCATATCCTTAGCAAATGCCACTATCTTTTAAAGTTCTTTCTAATTCAGCCATGTAAGAGCTTGATGCTCCCTTCGGCTGACATCATGGACATGCAGTGA
The DNA here is from genome assembly GCA_026776945.1 of Isichthys henryi. NCBI lineage: Eukaryota > Metazoa > Chordata > Actinopteri > Osteoglossiformes > Mormyridae > Isichthys > Isichthys henryi. The sequence continues at coordinate 15,422,349 of JAODJX010000040.1, read as the reverse complement.
ACAGATTTACAGTGTGACTTACACAGTTTGCCTCATGCACACAATAAACATAGATCCGTACTGGGGGTGAGGGTCTGCTCTGTGTGTTTTTATCCGGAGTAGCTCCATAACTTTGATTCCAGTTTAACAACAAGTAATGATATGATCCAACCTTGAAGTGCTGCCCATTTGACATCTTGCTAAGATTATGGAAGAATTTCCCTTATGCACGGTTGTGTTTCAAAAGTGATATTTAACTAAAAGTATCGTCCATATGTGGGATTCCTATTCTTTTTCCTCGTGCAGTCCAAAGGCATGTACTTAGGCTAGTCGGCATCTCTTAATTGCCCATAGTGTGTGTGAGTGTTTGTGCATGTGTTTGCCCTGCAGTGCACTGGGATCACATCTAGGGAATCTCCAGTCTGGTGTACCGGGCTTCAGCTTTCCCTGTGATCCTCAGAAGCTGAACGGCAAGAAGATGGAAGGATGTCTGTACCATTTATCTATCCTGCTTTATATAGGGCTGAGCGATTAATTTTAAATTAAAATTAAAACAATTTAATTTGTTATGATTTTGGCTTCCAACGATTTATCAAAACAAAATACCCGAGAGAAAACGCTTCTTGTACCTCATTTCGTTTCGCAGTGATGCTCCCGTTTTAGCTTGTTATAAATTTCCAGGCCTTTTTTTGTTTGGTCGTCAGTTAAATTATATTTAGAGTTGAAGAAAATCAACTGTTAAAAAGACAAGTTTTTTCAAAGTTCAATAAATGCATGATAGCAATTGTGTTAAATCATCATCTAAGTATCAACCAAAATAATTGCAGTTATAATTTTTGCATAATCCAGTGGCCCTAGCTTTATGAAAATATTTCGTAAAAATCAAGCAAATTATTTTTCGTATTTTAATGACTTGCAGTAATACCCAAAATCGCAGTCCTACACTCCACAAAGCTAAAATATGCAAGAAAAAAAGTCATTGCCTACAGATATCCTACAGCATTATCTTAAATCCATGAGGACAAAACAAAGGACAGGAATGGAGGGAGAATTAACAAACAAGCAACAAAGATGTCTATGTCATCTGAGTTTAGCTTTAATTAACTTGTCACCATATTAGCAGTGCAGGATTCAAGCCTGGTGTCAGCAGAATAGTCCCCATGTCTGTAAGCCTTTGAGCAAGGCCCTTAACCCCCAGTGCCACAGGCACTACATGCTTTGCTGTGATTCCCTCATTGCTGACTAGTTCTGCTCCAGAATCTTACCTTGACATATGTGGGTGGTGAATGGCTCAGTAGGCCACTGGTTTGAATCCCAGCCCCAGTGGAATGGTCACGTATCTGTGGGCCCCACTGTCCTTGTGTAAGTAAAAGTGTTTGTTAAGGTGTGCTCCAAGAGCCTAAGGTAGGATCCTGGAGCAGAATTTAAGCTGCATATTTGTACAGCTCCACTGTTTTTCTTCTTGGAGGTCAGACAACATGTAGCACTACCAGAGCTGGGGGTTAAAGGCCTTGCTCAAAGGCCCGCAGACATGTGACCATTCCACCAGGGATGGGGTTCAAACCAGTGACCTTCTGCTCATAAGCATGGATACTTAGCCCACTGAGCCACTCACCACTGACACACATCAACGCAGGATCCTGGGGCAGAACTAGTCAGCAGTCAGTCTGAACCACATTTAAGAAACAAATATGATTTTTTTGTACAGGAAGAGAAACATGGGAAAACTTGTCTTCACTGACCCCATCTTACTCTTCATAGCTTGAGTCACACTGCAGGGTCAGCTAATGTGCAGTGGGCTCTGCCAAAACCAGGGCTTGAACCAGCAACCTCCCGAACACACGCACATAGACTTAGCTCACTGTGGCCATTCATGGCGCTTTTGGACTTGGGTCTGAATTTAACTTTTGACTCTGGTGCAAATATAGACCAGATTTGTTAACATTCAATGTAAATCTGTCCCATATAGGATCCTTATCTGTTTCAGATCCACAAAGTGGATTCGGACCAGAATTGGTCTGTTGTGCAAAAAGACACTGGGCCACTCCAGGTTTATGGATCTGCAGCAATTTCTGAACAACATTTGGCCCAGATCGAGTTCAGACTCATTTTTACTTTGGAGGCAGTTATAATTTAACAGTTACCTTAAAAGTACCTTATTAATGCACTTTATTTGTACTGTGTTGCAAATCCCTGGTCTTTTTCCAGTATAACTTGCTGTTCCTTATTTATTACATATTTATTATCTGGTTTCTTTTAACGTCTGAATTGCTTCACTGTTTTTATTAAGGCAGATTTCATCACCTTTCATTTCCCTGAATGATATAGCCTCACTGTAGGGCTTTGCACTTTGCACACAAGTAAATTATATAACACAAGAGGCTCTTTAACTGCCAGTGCTTGCCTATGGAATGGATACTTTTTAAAACATACACGTTCCTGGGGCAGAAGCTTCAGCAAATTCCATTCTTAAGAGCGAAGATGAATCATGTTTACGCGCTTTTCAAAGTTCCTCCCTGTGGGCTTGACAAAGCCAGCCGCGTGTCGGAGGGGTTATGACAGTGAGACAAACGGTGCCCTTGATGTAGCTGAAACTACCAGCGAAAGCTGTATGAATACTAAAGGAGAGAGAAAGAGAGAAATGGAACCACTTTGCATTACAATAAGGCTCCCCATATAAAGCGTTTATGAAGGGTTTATAATCTGCTTACTAATTAACTTGTAACACTTTGTAAATTATTAATAGACAATATTAAACAAGTTACAACACACTTTTCTTTTTATTAATGAGTTACTGCTATTTTCAAGTGGCAAAATGGAGCCTTATTGTGAAGTTCACCAGGAGCATAAATACTTAGGAGCAAATCACTTACTGTTCATCCATTTTCTGTAACTTGTCCTCTTCAGTGTTGCGGGGGTCTGGAGCCTATGAGTACAAGGCAGGGAACAACCCAGGATGGGGCACCGACCCAATGCAGGGCACAAGGCAGGGAACAACCCAGGAAGGGGCACCGACCCAATGCAGGGCACAAGGCAGGGAACAACCCAGGATGGGGCACCGACCCAATGCAGGGCACATGGCAGGGAACGACCCAGGATGGGGCACCGACCCAATGCAGG
>JAODJX010000040.1:15407940-15418904 GCA_026776945.1 Isichthys henryi | reverse complement strand
ACCCAGGATGGGGCACCGACCCAATGCAGGGCACATGGCAGGGAACGACCCAGGATGGGGCACCGACCCAATGCAGGGCACATGGCAGGGAACGACCCAGGATGGGGCACCGACCCAATGCAGGGCATAAGGCATTAACCTCTGGATGTTTTTGGACTGTGGGGGGGAAAACAAAGCACCCGTAGGAAACCCTTTGACAACACAGTGGGCCATGGCAGAGATGCCAACCGTGATGCCAGAGGTGTGAGGCTACAGTACTAACCACATTACCACCATGAACAAATGTAGTCGTTACTAGTGATAAAAGATTTATCACGATTCACTAATGATGAAATCCGTATTTCACTTGTGTTATTCATGACTTGTTCCTTATTAGTTCACAATGATATATGAAATTCACAGATATATCAACAGATACAGTAACTGTTGGGGATAACAGCTGTGTCTCAATTCATTAATGATCAATTAACATGACATCAGTATTTCACTTGTGTTATTCATGACTTGTTCCTTCAGTATTTCACAAAAGTTTGCAGAACTGAGAAATAGTAAGAAACATAGTAATTGAGATACAAGTTGTCATGCCCGGTTCGTACGGTCCTCGTGTGTGCCACGCCCCCCTGATTATCCACGTGTGCTTCCCCGATCGTACCCAGCTGTACCTTGTTATTTTCATTCTGTTACGTTTGCCGGTGAGCGGGTTATGCGCACGGGCAGGCAGACTGGCAGGAAGCAGGCAAGGCAGGCAGAATACGGGGGGAAAACGGGGATTTAGTCAGGGTACAGGGACCAGGAAACATCTGACGTAGACTAACATCAATGATGGACCAAGAACTAAGGCAAGACATGGACTCAAATAGACAAGACAGAGCAAAATAACAAGGTACAGCTGGGTACGATCGGGGAAGCACACGTGGATAATCAGGGGGGCGTGGCACACACGAGGATCATACGAGCCGGGCATGACAGAAGGCATCACGGTTCATTAATGATGAACGAACACAAGTTCATCATGTAACCAAGTTGGTGATTAATTCATACATAAATAATAGCATAAAACTACATTATTTGTGCCCCGTCAGATAAAGTTTTTATTCCAAAAGAAGAACAGAAACCTTTTTTACATGGAAGACGGACATCAGAAGAAATGTGGGTGAAAGTGCTAAAGTCTCAGATATATATTTGAGGAAGAATCTATAGTCGTGAATAAACTGGAAAAATCACATCATAAATTTTTTTGAAAAGACGTACATTATGTATATTAACACCTGTGTGCAGGAGTGCCATTGATCACTGGTAGTGTAGCGCCATCTGCTGCTGTAATTTGTAATAATTCAAGATAACAGGAAAAGTGCCTTTGTCACCTTTGATTAATGAAGCCATAAAGGATAATTAGTTTGATGTATTTTATGCAAATATCTTCTACCTCCGATTGCTCCCTGTGGGATACTCTCACACACTTCTCTAATGAAACCACTAAAGAGAGAGGTTTCAACTGTTTAACCTGTTAACCTCAGGCAGGTTGGTTACTCATTTCAGTTCTTCCACAACCAGTCATTTCACCTTGAAGGTAATGCAAAGGCTTGTGGGACATTCTGCATTTTTACTCAGATGTTGCTACTAAAACCTTGTTGCACTCCTTTTGCAGATTACACACTTTGCCTTTCTCCCTCACTCATGTTCAATGTCCTTCACACTGTGACCTTCTACATGGACTGACTGCTTGCTTTCCGTATGACGCCATCAGATTGTTTAGACTCAACAAAAGTCTTATAGAAAACCAGAGATGTCCTTGGCTTTAGAAGCCAATAACACCTTATCTTTGGGGAGGGGGCATACAGGGGTTGAAACACTGAAACAAACCTAAACCCTCTTCATGGATCCACGAGTTCTCATCTTTTCATTATGTTATTTCATAATTCTATTGATTTATCAACTGTACATTAAAATTAATCACAATGGAACTCAACCATCTCCAGACTTGCTCATCTCCAACAAAATCCGACTGGTTTAAAGACAAACATGTCACAGGTACATTTTATTTTCCAGAGATTTTGACAGTTCATTACAGACAATCCGAAATGTCAGATATAGCTAATGACTACAAAACTTAAAAAAAAAAAAAAACCAGCAAATTCATGGGTTAAAAAAAGGAAGGAAAAACACCAACACTGAGGGAGGTTAAGGTGACTAATCGGCACTCAGGTGATAATTTATCATGTTAACAGAAATATCTGACTGACATGTTAAAAAAAATAATAATCCGAAGAGGGCTACGCACAGCGCATAAAAATATAACCTGCTCTTGAAAATGAGCTTTGTTTAAAATTTAAATCTCATAAAAACTTGTAGATCTGCTACACTTGACTGAAATGACCTAATATCAATTGCACTAGCAACAATAGCAAGAATAATGACGACAACTAGCATTACTGTCCCCTTTGAGGCCTTAAAGCTACAGGGACAGACAAAGCATGTACACTGTTCAGAAAGACGACAGCCATTTCCTTTTTTAAAGAACAGGAACATCACGCCCAAATAACTATGGTAGAGAGTGACCAGAAGGCACCTCAAGGCCCCAAGTTCAGCTGCAATGCCTGTTCTCATTTGTTGAGAAAGCTTATCCAGAGGATTCAGAAAAAAGGTTGGAATCCTTGATTTAAAATAATGTTAACAATGTTAACTAACCAAAAATGACACACAAATGCAATCAGAAAGACACTTTTCCAGAAATTGGTTAAAAGTAGCAAGTTCAACCGCAACTGCTCTCAGAAATGAATAAACTACCTTCAGTCATACTTCATTAATGAATTTCATGATTAGACAAAAAAATGATAAAAGTGAAGTTTAAATACACATCTAGATGCTACACTGCATTTAATCTGGTTTAATCAGATTTCATTTACCGTCATTTTACTGCACATCAGCTACTAAGAATTAGTCTACTTGGAAATAAAAACACAGGTCACTGTCACAAGAAGAGTTTGCACTAGAAGGGTTGACTTTTAAACGCAAGAGCAAGGCAGCTAAAAAAAATTTTGCTTCCCTTTTTACAGTTTCTTTCCTTTTCAAGTCTGTCATCTGCAGGTTTCAGTAATAATGGCAGATGTGCATCCTGCTTCCAGGGTTGTTCTTCCCGGGGCTGAAGAACGGACAGACAGGGTCATCAAAGTACGCATCAAAGGTGTATACGCGCTTCATGGTGACTGCGTCATAGAAGGACACCCGGCCACCATCGTAGTCCAGGTAGACGCCCACTCGTGGAGTGTTCCAGTATTCAGCGATGGGTAAACGGGCATCTTCCTCATTGGCATACAACCGGTCCTGCAAGCACAGGCTCCAGTAGCCAGCTGAAGGGGACAGGTTCACGAATCCCTTGCGATTGCTGTACTTGGTGGTGACTCCCAGGTACCACACACCCTTGTCACGGACGTCCACCTCCCAGTAGTGCTGCCCGGAAGAGAACTCGGCCGTGGATAGAACGCCAAAGAAGCGGGTGAACTTCTGTGGAAGGTCTGGCTCCTGGGACCGGCTCCGTGACTCTTCCACAGCGGTATCGTGGCCGCTGATCATGAGGTTGGGGTGGGCGGTGTCCGTGTCCAGGGTGAGGTTGGAAGGGCCTGTGGAAAGCAGAGAAGCGAGGTGGCAGATAGCACAGTCCAGAAGGTTGTGATGTGCTCTTTCTGTAATTCTTTGCATGGTTTTCATGATCATGTCTAAGCAACACCATGGTGCTCACAGAGGTTCTACAATGTTGTGTCTGCAGAATTAGTTCAAATATACACCAACAGCTATTAGGAGACCCTTACGTGGAAAAACCTCCTCATACTTTTCTTGTATCCACATTACAGGCCTAATACCAGAGGCTGGCATTACAATCCCAAACACAAATAAAAACAGAAGCTGCGCTAACCTGTTTTCAGCACGTGAATCATCTTCTTCCAAAGAATGAGCTGAAGGGGACCTTTGAACTCCTCCCAGTTCGGCAAGAAGTCGGTAGATTGTACCGCGATCGCCTGATGAGTCCTTAAGGGAATTACAACAGGTATATTTACCACAAACATACACCGTTAATTCCCATTAATTATTAAGAAATTACACCAATAAAAGGATAAATCAAATGAGAAAAAAAAAAAAATACCTCGAAGCGGTCTGGGAAATGCCCTATAGAGAAGAAGTCATGACAGTTAGCATTCTGAAATTTCCCAGATATAAGCAAAACTGACAGAGGACATGGACAAATTAGAGATACATCCAAATGTAACCGTGAAAAGCAAACCTCAAAGGTACTGCTGTCTGAGAGGCTGCGCTGGACGTCGGAAATGGCCACATCCACAGCCGCCATCTCGCGCTCCACCTCCTTCAGGTTCTCCTCGATCACGGAGACATACGTGTACTCCTCCGTATCCAGGCTGGCCAGAAGCTCATCCTTCTCATCCAACAGGAACTGAACCAGCTCCCCCACCTCGTTCTCAATCTTCTCCTTCAGCTCCTGTTTTCTAAGCTGGTTTCCACACACATCTGTTAGACTGGATGGATTTCCAAAGCCATACCGGCCAGTATATTACCAAACAAATACCGCACATTTATTAGAAGCTGCTTCATATTCAGAAAACAGGAAAAACAAAGATTTTTTTAAGCAGATCTGGGGGGGGGGTTTCATAAAGCAGGATTTCTTAGTAAACTGGGTTAACTTAAGCTAGAAGTCATGATTGTCCAGTAAGAGTAGGTGAGAAGCATTCCTATTGGACAATCATGACTTCTAGCTTAAGTTAACCCAAGTAAATGGAGAAGTCGCACTTTGCGGAACACCCCCTGCCTCATATTGTCTGATTTACCACAGTACTCAGATTCAAACGCCCAACCACAGGTTAGGCTTCACAATGCCGTCTCCTTAATCTCAGGTAACTTTTAGTCACTGACCAAACTGGCCAGGAGGGGGCAAACAAGCCCAGCAATTCGCCACCCACCTTGACATTGGTCTTGGATCGCTCATCCGCGGCTATCACCTGGGCACACAGCGTTCTGTGAAAATTCAGCTTGATGAGCCTCATCCTCAGGTCTGCCTAGGAAATGCAATTAAGTTGCATTAAAATACCGAGGCAAGGGGACGTGTTTTTACATGTTGTGTACTGTCTGATGAGAAAAACCTCAACTCCAAAAGGCAAGGCAAAGAACTGCTTCACTCAAAGTTATGGCCTTCAGATCCTGACTGTTCTTACCTTCATGTCTTCGATCACCTCAGGAATGGGAGAAACGTCATGGTGCCTACAACAGGCACAAACAAAAATGGATGTCAAAATGTCCGCATAGCATTTACATATTGCACGGGGAAGGATATCTTTAGTAGCATGAAGGAACACAACGTGGGTCGTTTGTACATGAATTGCACACGTGAAACAGAGATAATAGTTTCACTAATAGGAATAAAAGTATTTTAATATCGAGCAATCAAAACAGCACTAAGTGACTTTCAAACCTGTTACGTGAAAGTAGCTTTTTTTTTGTTTTTTACAGTGAAACAACTGCGAATATGGATCTAAAGACAAACGTTTCGGCATCTGTTTTGAGAGACCCCTTACTCCTCCAATACGAACTGATATTTCATTACTCAGATTGCCCTTTTTTCTTGCTATGCATATCGCATAAATAAGTCATCGAGATCGTACTTTTGATCTCTATCAGTTACACTGCAATGTAATATCCGCTGTGATAAGGCGGATTCCTCTTGGTGCGATATAACCACGACAAAGAACAATCCTAGATGCATCGCTTATATATGGAAAGGGATTCTAAATAATTTAATACGTGCGCAAATAAAGGTTTGGATGCTGTTTACTTACCTGTGGGCTCTTGACTCCCGGCACACGACACAGATGGGCTTGCTGTCAGTGTGGCAAAACAGTTTGAGCTCTTCGTGATGTCGCTCACATCTGGTCTCTGGTTTGATCTGTTGAGCTGGCTTTTGAGGCTTGCATTGTCGCAAGCAATCCAGTTCACTTAATTTATCTACCAAATTCTTAACCAGGTAGTTCTTCGTGAAACTTATTTTTCCAAATATCTGTGGAAAAAATGATTGCATCTGAAATTACATATTTAAGATTGAAATCTACATATCAGCCATCGTTGCATATCTAGGCAACCATCAAAGCCAAACATCGCTATTCAAATGAAAACAGCTCTATTAGTCAAATTTGCTCGTAATTATCAATGTATCTACTGCAAAGATCCAATGTTGTTTTCGGTTGGGCAGCATACTCAGAAACTGATCATCTCTTGTTTACTAACCGCATATGAGCATAACAGCCCAGCCACAAGAAACACAAACCTGTCGGCACTCCGGACACTGATATCCGACGTCCTCGCCGCCGTTTTCTTCCCAATGCATCAGTATGCAAAATCTACAGAAATTGTGACCGCATTTCAAAATGACCGGGTCGTCAAAGAAGTCCAGGCAAATTGCACAGACCAGCTCCTTCTGCAACTCATCAGCACCGGCAGCTCCCGCCATGGCCATGTTTATCAAGAACAACAACTTGGCTCGGCGAAGAAGGCGGAAGTACTGAGACGAAAGGGATTCTGGGATTAGAACTCCGGTTTCTACCCACGCTCCTGCAGCGCTTATCAAAATAAAAGTCCTTAGATTGACCGCTTCAGTAGTACGTTGAAATTTATCAGTGGTAACTAGTGTGATTTACTGTTTTGACGAACTCTATCTACTTTAACCCACCCAAAATTGAAGACGTCGCATCATACATTAAAACAAGATAATAGCCGAAGAGAAGTTATCATTATGACGACATCATATATTTAGTGCACACGTAAAGCACGTTGAGAAAAGAAAAACACATTCTCTTTATTGGTGACTTTTAATTATTCTGTAAAAGACAATAACTTTGTGCTTCAGAGGTCTATGTTACAAATACTTACAGTACCTTGGAAATATTTAGCACTGACCGTTCCCCAAAACACTATATAGTTTAGTATATTTTAAAGTATGTATACACATCAATACATACAACCATACACAGTACACTAAATTCAGGCTCATTCTGAATTTATCGTCTATAACTAAACGTTTCGGGGATAATCAAATAATTATTTAAAAAATTAGACAAAGAACCAATAAAAACAAAATAAGCAAAATATTAAACAAAAAACTCGTGACAGTGAAAGCGTTACCAAACATTGCATAGCGTTCATAAAATACTAGACATGAAATGAGTTTTTTTTAATCGTAACACCCTTTAACATATTTGCACCAAAAAGTCCCGTGAATCCCTTAGGACCGACGTATTGTTGGTAAGTCTAACCTCCGTATCACTGCCTGCATTGTGGAGATGAGGTACAGTATAAATAACAAAACGACCTTAATGCAAGCTAATAAACGCATGTCCAAATGCAGCAGTGTTACTAACATTTATATTATTCATTTAAACAAATAATTGTGCTCAGCCCTATCTTTTAAAAATGGCAATCGATTATTCCCAGACGATCAACCATAACAACAACACTTTAAAAAGTGGTTCCATTACCATCCAGATTACAATAAATGTTCCCAGTCGCACACGTACACAACTGTTTACGGTACAAATGGCACGTAATATATAGGGGTGAGATCCGATGTCTTGGACAGTAAGTATGAAAAACAGTGACGATATATATAAAAAACAATAAAGGGTTCATTAAAAATGACCATCCAATAATATAAAGGACATAAATTTTTCATTGTAAATGTGAACGTGAAAGAACAGCTGCCGTTACAAAGAATGACCGAAAGAAGGGCAGCAACCCCCCCCACAAAAAGAAAGCAAAAAAATGCAGTTTGAATAAGGCAAGTTACAAAACGTACTTAAGCATGACCTGCGTCCATGTTTTCATACAGAAAACGATGAGTACTTTCTTTTAAAAGCAAATTAACTTTCATTAAAAAAACGAATCTACAAAAATCCAGTGTTCGTTAAAAGCAGGCATTTGTTTACAAACAGCAATATCTCTGATGGCAAATGTTTAGAACAGCAATACATTACATACAGATTACAGGATGGACTAAGGACTGGTAAAGTACATGGACCGAAAGCCAGAACTTCAAACAGCATTTTTACAGCTAAGGATATTATGAACAACATACTTTACATCATATATATATATATATATATATATATATATATATGTGTGTGTGTGTGTGTGTGTGTGTGTGTGTGTATGCATTCATGTTTGTGTGTGTGTATATATATATAAAAACAAACTGGATGGCAAAGACCATAAATGAAAGAGTTGCTGATATCCAGTGCTGATTTTCAGTGGGGGTCCTTGCTGTCGATTCCTGGACGGAGCTCGTGTCCCATTGGCCAGTTTACATTGGCCAGCTTGTGGCAGTTCATTCAAGTAGGTTTTACAGAAAAAAAAAATGACAAGCCCTCAGTCTGAAGCCCGAGCCTTTTTCACACAATGCCGTGTGGCAAAAGTCCTCCTAGAATGTTGGTGAATTGCTTTGTAGGGCTTTCAAAACAAATATAATGGAGTTAATAATGAAGCCAAGGGCTGGCAGGCTGCTGGATGTCGGTCAAACCTCTGAACTGTCAGCAGCGCTGAAGCCCTCTGTGATGATTGGCTCCTTACTCCCAGACACCTTCGGTGCCGTCTTCTTCTCCTTCTTCTTGGAGCACACAAACAAAATGAGGAGGATGACTACGAAGACGAAGAGCAGCAGTCCCACCAGGACACCCACTGTCGTTAGGAGGCCTGCTTCCTTGCCGTGCCTGGCGAGCTCTTGTGGGACGACGCCATCTGCGAAAATTTCCCCACCCGCGCTCGTCCGCTGGCGGCTGTAGTCCAGCGCGATATGCATGATGTTGGTACCTCTGTTGTTCTCCACACCAATCTTGTCTGCGATATCCTGCACCCCACCAGCTGACCTCATGGACCGAGACGCCCTGGATGAGGAACTGGCAGCCTGTGCCAGGGAATGGTACTCCAGGCTACGCTTCCCAATACCACGGTTGGCATTGTCCCTGGAGCGCACTGTGTAAATAGTGTGCAGGTACCATGCCCTCCCTGTCGCCACCTACAGAGATAAAGGAGAAATGCAGCTCTGAAGCAGGGCAAGGTCCTTTCTGCTCATGACCAAAAATATCCAAATATACTGGAACGGGGTGGGGGAGGGGTGACTCTGGGATGGGGGAACACCTAGGACTGATTGATTTATTTAGGAATACAATGATCCATTATCAGTCATTTTGTTTTGTCTGGGGCATGGAACCAACAGAGGAGAAGAAAGAAAATGTGACAAGTGAATAACTCATGTGCTCTCCAGATAGAGAATTGTTCTAGTAATGCAACGTCCTACGTTCAAATCCCACGGTACACACATAAATTGTAGCCCTTCCCTATTCTGTAAATTGTGTTGGATTAAAATGTTAAGTTAATGTAGCAGAATGTTATTTGTGAACACAAGGCGCTAAATGGGAATTGACTGATTGAAATTTCAGATAAAAAACAAAGAAAACTCAAAGAGAAGTGGGGGGTTGAAATAAGATTGCTAGTAGTTTAGGGAAATCATTGTCCTGAGAATCATTCTGGACAGCAGCAGATAAAGTCTTTGGCTGGATAGTCTCTTTTTGTCCATCCATCCAAGGCAGGGAACAACTCACTACAGGGCACCAACTCACTACAGGGCACCAACCCACGACAGGGCACCAACTCACTACAGGGCACCAACCCATGACAGGGCACCAACTCACTACAGGGCACCAACCCACTACAGGGCACCAACCCACGACAGGGCACCAACTCACTGCAGGGCACCAACCCACGACAGGGCACCAACCCACGACAGGGCACCAACTCACTACAGGGTACCAACCCACTACAGGGCACCAACTCACTACAGGGCACCAACCCACTACAGGGTTCCAACTCACTACAGGGCACCAACTCACTACAGGGCACCAACCCACTACAGGGTACCAACCCACTACAGGGCACCAACTCACTACAGGACACCAACCCACTACAGGACACCAACCCACTACAGGGCACACTCGCACACCATTCACACCTACAGGCAATTTGGTAACTCCAGTTAATCTCAGCATGTTTTTGGACTGTGAGGGGGATAGTAGTGAACCCTAAGGAAACCCCATGATGACACGGGGAGAGCATGCAAACTCCACACACATGGAGCCATGTGCAGGCAAAAGGTGAGACAGACCTGGAACAGGGGGGTGGAGTCCACTCTGAATCCGTCGGAGCCTGGCTGCCTGACAAGGGCCTGCGCCTGTGGGTCATCCAAGGCCAGAAGTGCATTGAAGCCAACACTCCCAAAGCTCCTGTCCTGCGTTTCGGGCTGAGCCTTGTCCTGAGGGCGGCGGTAAAAATGCGGAGAAGCACAGTCTGAGTTCTTTTCAACACATTCTTTCTGGAGCTGCTTCAGTTCTATTCAAGATAAGATTTCAACAAAGGCTCAATCAATGTCGGCTTAGAAAGAAAAATTGACTAGAGGGTTAAACAGTAAACACCCAAGGTTGTAAGCTAAAGATTATGAAGCATTAACCTGAGTGTGACAATATCACCAGAACTTTGAGCTCATTAGAATTCAAAGAATTACAGGCTGGAGGGCAAAGGTGTGAATCTGGAAGCTCGTCTATCAGACAACAAGAGGAAGACACCTATGAGATAGGGGACCATGCAAAGCACATATGAGGATACAGACTGCATAAAGTATATGCATGCTGGCAAGGTGCAGACTGCATAAAGTATATACATGCTGGCAAGGTGCAGACTGCATAAAGTATATACATGCTGGCAAGGTGCAGACTGCATAAAGTATAGACATGCTGGCAAGGTGCACACTGCATAAAGTATATGCATGCTGGCAAGGTGCAGACTGCATAAAGTATATGCATGCTGGCAAGGTGCAGACTGCATAAAGTATATGCATGCTGGCAAGGTGCAGACTGCAT
>JAODJX010000040.1:15374424-15392221 GCA_026776945.1 Isichthys henryi | reverse complement strand
GAAATTTAAATTGAAAAAGCATCACTGAACGTCACTATTTCACATGCAGTACCAACAGTATCTTCAATAACTTCTCTAATTGAAGAGCAAATTCATGAAACTCACTTGGTCCATTTGCACTGTTTTTGAGAGAAAGCTGTCGATGACCGAAAGTCAGGCTTCCTCATCACATGTGACAGTGCTGGGAACCAAAACTCACTCAGTCCTCATTCATTACATTCCCAGAACTCCAAAAGCCCACAGTGATCTTCCTGAAAACGTATTCTGTGGATTGATTGAGTTTAGGAAATTTGCTCTTGAATTTATCCGAAAAGTATTGAGATGCAGGGTGACGTCCAGATATTGCGGGAATGATCTGAGACTCAAATCCAGTGATGGCAGATAACACTGAAAACTTGTAAGAAACCAACGTGGTCACTGCTGAACTTCAGATTGCGAGAGTGAGGCCCACCTTCGGCAGAAACAGGGTCGGTCTTTCGGGAGCGCACCGTAACGGTGGCCACCTTGGACAGATCGGTCCCAGTTCTCCACACGCGTACCTCCACGTGACCCTCACTCTCATCAACTTGGTACTCCAGCTCTCCGAAGTAGAACGCAGGTGCTGAGGGAACAGAAAGTGAGCAGACAAGCCCATGTCATTACCGCAGGTAGTGTTTGGCCGAAAGACTTTCTATGAACAAGAAATTGAAGTGCTTTGAGCTTTTCACACTCTTAACAACTACATGCTTTCAAAATCGCCACTTTCGCGGGGACTGAAAATCACAGAAATGGATTGTCCTTCTCGTAGTAACACCCAGAAAACAACCAAAACTAATATCTTGTCTAAGTGCGGGAAAGAAAACCCAGGAGTCTTCTGCCTAGGACAAATCGTTACGGGAATCTGTCTGCTGTTTAAACCTCAGATGATTCACGATCGACGAAGTTTAAATTTGTAATCAGGAAGCAGCAGGTTGTATGAACCCTTGATCAGGTTTCAGCAAAGGCCGACTGCTACTAGCAGTGAAAAATGACCCCACAAGGGACACATTACAGTGAAAAGCAGCACTTCGCAGTGATGTGTTAGATCATATCTGCAGGTTTATCTGTCCTCTGCTGTGGAATGCAGCGCTCTTCATGGAAGGTCTTGAACCGGATCTTTTTACACAGAAGCGTGACGCCGGGCATCTTCCCGCGTCCTGCTGTCATTTCCCGAGACCGCACTGGAAACATGAGCGCCGGGCAGTTAGGAAAACAGAAAGGTTGTCTGCCTAAACTAAGCGTAGGCGACCGTGCTGATGTCCACGCTCCTCACGCCTAATGTACATAAGATACCTAAAAAAAAAAAATGAAATAAATAAGTGGATATACAAGGAGGCCAGCCAGAGCTGACACTTTTGGCTGATACCTGATACAGCATGTACCTGACACACGTTGGGGTAGGAGAAACAGCCGCAGGAACATCAGTATTCATGTAACATGTGTCAACAAGATCACCGCACTCCATCTTAATAACAAATGACATGGCACCTTACCCTTTGCTTTTTAATAGCTTACCGGGAATAATGTTCTTTGTTTATCTGCAAGAGAAGTGCCTCAGCGTAAAATATATTTAAAGGTGGGATTCTGTTCCTGGATAAAGTATGGAGTCCTCTGCAAGTTGTTAAGTTGTTCCTTAACTACAGCATCACCAGCTGTATCTCAGCAATAATATAACGCACCCAAAACCTATCCAATTGGCGTTTGTAAAACATGTGGCAGGGGGAATGAGTAGAGAGAAGCAAATGTACTACGAGCAGATAGGGTTAATTTAAAAAAAAAAAGTTCATTACCTGATTACGTGATAGATAGCAATCTGTGGGGTAAGGGGGGGAGGGGTGGCAGTCATTACAGGTATATTTACTTTCCCGGAGGGGGTGTGGCCACCTGCCACTGCAGGCACCATGTGACCAATCATGGCAGCTGTCTCCTGCTCCCCATAATTATGATTAATAACATGGCAACCATGTGTATGAGTCTGCCCTGTATATGAGATTCATAGCGCTGCCAATTTAGCTTGGCTGTGGTGCGACGTTCCGTTTGGGATCTTGGCAAAGTTTCCGGCTTTCCTGTTTTCTGCTGCGAATCTCTTGTCAGCAACCTTGGGAGACGACCGAAAGTTCACAGCCATATCTGTGACAGAGCGACCCCCATTTTCCTCCCCTCCGCCACTGACGAGATGCCGAAGATGATGACAGCTTGACGGAAGGGAAAATTGCTGTTTTTCCCTCCTTCTCTTCAGAAGAAGACTTGTTTTAACCCGTGCGCCTGTTCGAGGAGCTGCTCCATTAAGTCAGTTTTTTTTCCATCAGTTTTCCATATAACATCTTGTTAGAGAACTATGGGGCAGGAATTGTTTTTAGTTTGCTTCCAAAAGATCATCTCCACTTCAATATATCCTTCTGAATGTTAAAAAAAGCTAATACCTAAAAATCGATTCCTTGGAAAAAAACATATTTTTCATAGAATTCAATAAGCAAGCCCAGCACAACTTTGTAACGATAGAAAAAAGGTCTGACCGACTGCTTCAACTACTGGAAAATCTTTTATAACCTTTATTTCCCCTTTCATGAACCAAATAAAATTAAAGATTCCAAACCCTCTAGTCATGCATCAACTCCATCCGTGTGACAAGAAAGGTTACCAGCAGACTGTGGATACAATCGATGTTCATTCCATGGGACAGCAAAGAGCCCTGAAATTATGTGCACATTTTAAAACTGTACAATAATAAATTCAGCAATTAACAATATCCGTTCCAGAGACAAGAGAATAATAGATTATTGTCTATTAGACAGGTACCATAATGGCCACAGGCTGTAATTTAGTTTTTAATTAAATGTGATCCTGAAATTTAAATGTGATTCTCCAATTGAGTTTCTTGTTATCTATAATTATTTGGGGAGGTGTGGGGTGAATGGGGGGGTCCATGAATGCGGGGCTCTCAGGTTTAAGGGGATGGAGTTTCATTATGCTGATGTCACAATGGGCAGTAAACACCAGTCATCAAAGCCACCACTGGGGGTGTCCCCGAAACACAGTGCAAGCTTCCCCTACCACCACCACTGCAATGGATCAGAACCAATGCACATCTGGTGTCATGGCTTGACACTCGTTTGGAACGCATGTAAACAGAAACGATGAAGTGGTTGGCTCTTTTTGGCAGAGGTCCCTGTGTTTCAGCCAGGGTAAACCCATGCATTATACGTGGGCATAGGTTCTTGAAAGCAAATTATCACAAAGTTTAACCGGAATGACGTGATGGACCATTAGATCAGTCAGAGACAGATATGTGAACGTCATCAACCGCCTATCCCCAATCACATCTATTAGGCTGCCTGGCGACACATCTGTGAATGTTGTGGTTGGTTGTGCCGAAGCAGATGGCCCGAGGAGATTCCGGCCTCGTGCCAACGGTTTGGGCTGCCTGAACAAAAGCTCATCCCACTTTCGAATGTGAAAATTATTCATAATTATAATCCAAGCAACCTAACAAGTGCTAATTCTCAAATAAGTACCTCAAGACGCTCGCTCAAATTGGAACCTGAATTATACTAATGTACAAATGAATTACCGCTCCACGGGTGGGGATGTGTACTTTGCACCTGTGTTAATTAAAGAATTAAACAATCGCTTTGTTGATGTTGTTGACAGAGCAGCAGGCCACGCTGTGATTAAGAACTGGGAAGGTTTTGCGATTAAACCCTGAAAGGGGCCCCCACTGTGCCACTGAGCGCAGTACTTAACCTAAACTATAAAGGAACATCCCATGGCAGTTGCTTAGAGATGTGCTTCGGTTACCCAGAGACCTGCGTTACTTCCCAGGCTGTTCATCAAGGGCTCTGATGATGCAGCAGCAAACAGACAATCTTAAACGGGGAGAGAGAAGCGAAAACAGAATGAATAAATTCTGGATGGTATCCATGAAGGTGTTAACAGGCTAAAGTAAACAGGTAGGCTCACGTGTAGACATACTACCGTACATGTTAGGCGGAAAACACACGTGCTGGACAAAGCGTTCGGACACACCTAGTCAGGTATGTGCAGCCTGTTTGTGGAAGGCGACAGCCCAGACTATTCATCATTCATCAGCCTGGGGGAAGGGGTGGGGAGTGCGGGGGGGACGAGGGGGTGCACCATAATGACAGGGAAGCTCAACACGGCACCTTCTACCCTATTTTGTTTCCAGATAACCCCACCCCCCACCCCGACCGGCCCACAAATGAGCTGTAATGATAGGTTGGGGATGGTCGCATATATTCCTGCGTGAGCGATATCAGAGAGCAGGGGCACTTTTTACATGCTTCCTGCTTAGAGAGGCAGCCGAGTTAAAACAACAATTATACTGTCAAAAAAAAAATCACTATAGGAAATACTGGCTTTAATTGGCGACTCTTCCCCGAACGCTGCCTGCGTTTGAGCGTGCGTGTGGGTATTCCTACAGGATGTCACTCCCCATAAACGAGCCACGCCTCCAGAGCTTTGACGATGCTGTGCCGGGATTCGATGGGACGACCAGTGATGACTCTTTTGAGGCTCTCCATGCCGTACCTGAGTCTCAGCAGGGAATTCTCTTTTGCATATTTTGAGTTTCATTACTGTGCAAGTCTTATGGAGTCACAGAAAATGATGTTTAAATGATCGTCATATCGGTGTATAACTTTGATATTATGTCTGCCAAAGTGTGTCAGCTTAGCTATTTCTGTGCCTCTCCTATAATCAGCTCGGTATTTGCAGCAACTGTAATTTCTGAGTTTAGCACATAAATACCTCACTGAATGATTTAACCTACCAAGTTGACTAACTGAACTGGTGGTGAATAATAACGATAACGTGGATTAGCTGAGGTGCCCCTGAGGTGCCATCTAGCCGTCCGGCAAGATATCAGTGACATTTTGGAGAACAGAAGAAATTCCTGTTATTTTTTTTATTGTATTACTGAAACATTTTCTTTGACCTATGCACTGTACTGCATGTGTGTGTGTTCGGTATGTGCGTCAGCAGGTTTGTGTGTGTGTGTGTGTGTGTGTGTAGCACAGCATAAAGGAGAAGAAATGGCACTGACGGGCAGCAAACACCATTCCTTCTCATGCTCAACGACCCTCAGCCCCTCACCCTGCCCCCACAAAAGAACCTCACCTGGCTGTAACAGAATCTCCAAAAAAACTGCCTCTCCATATTCACGCAGGAATACACATAGACGCGTGTACGGAGATCAGAATTACACTCTCCACCGCTCCCAAAAGATCAGAACTCAGGAGAGGACAGAGATCCTTGGAAGCGTTTGCAGATCTCTGTGCTGACCAGCTCAGTGCTGTCCGCTCTCCACAACGACCAGACTACTCCAGGCAGTCCCTGTGAGTACAAAGACCGTTTTCCGTTTAACGAGGGAGGGTTCTGCCCAAGTTACTGGACTGCAAGCCCAGCTCAGTGATGCCAGTGTGTTCTTATCAGCACAGAACCAGACGAGCATCCTGCAGCATGTCATTTGTTTTCAAATAGCCGATCGGGTTACAGATGCTCCACGCGTGAGGTGAGTTTCTCGGCGGGGCATAAAGCTGCCCTGTTTGCCGGTGGTTTTGGGTAATTTTTCGCCCCCCTGCTTGCTTTCCCTCTGTCAAACCAGCATCCCGGACCCCAAGCGGAATCGAATTCCCTCCCGGGCAGGATAACAATGGAACAGAAACACACCTCTTCACAAAAGCGTGTTTGTTCCGATCCGTGTCTCATTCGGTGACCCCCGTGCTACGTGCAAGCGAAAGCCGCCTGATTGTCTGTGCGATCCCCCCCCACCCCATCGTTCACTGAAGGTGAGACTTGCCCCGAGGCTGTGGCTGCAGATAAGCCCTGCATTTTGCATCCCCCCCCCACATCACAGGAGTCAGACGTGTCCCTGCGTTTGAACTCCACGCACGGCTCAGATTACACATGAAAATCTCACGCCTCGAGCGCAGCGCCTACAAACAGGCATCGCACTCACGTCTCCAAACAAACCGCATGAGTAAACGTACTAGAGGTCAAAGGTCAAAGGAAACCACTTAGGTGGGGGATGTCGACCATGATGCCAAACTGGGCTTTTGCCTACCTATGACAAGTTATATTTTATTCATGCACAGTATAACTTTGGAAAGGGAAGAGAAAGATTCTCGGGGGGGGTCAAATGCATTTTGGTGCAAGAATTGAGGGCCCACAGTAGATGTGGGGGGGGGTGTCCCTAGCCTGCTGCTGGGTGGAGGCGAATGTGCTGTTTGTGGATGTGGGCTGGGCTTTGGATGTGACAGGACAGTCATTAGCTTAGCAAGCATCTGTCCATGATGCGCAGGTTTTACTGACTTGACAGCAGGCAGCCTGTTGTTATCCTGGACTATTAGTGTTGACATACCAGGGTTGGCTCACCCTCTCAGCAGCCATGTCAATTCATGAAATTTCCATTGGGTTTCAGCAGACATGATGGTGCCATGGTCAGCACTGCTGCCTCACACCTCTGGGACACTGTGTTCAAGTCTCCACCATGGCTCCATGTGTGTGGAGTTTGCATGTTCTCCTCACGTTGTCACGGGGTTCACACCTAGTGCTCTGGTTTTCCCACAATTCAATATCATGCCGAGGTTAACTGGAGTTACCTAACTGACCATAGGTGAGCATGTGAAAGGAGGGTATAGGCGATTACTGAAGATGGATGTTTGTTTGTTTACTTACTTATGCGCTCAGTTAACAAATGAATTTATGTTAAATGACAAAATTGAGAACGCAGCGACAGAAAGTCCGGGGAGTGACTGGGGGGTTAGAGGCTTTGCTCAGGGGCTCAAAGGTAACATCACTCTGCAAACTCTGGATCCTGAATCAACCACCTTCTGATCATACGCACAAGAACCCAACCTACTGAGCTGCACACCACAGATTCTGCAGTAAACACGCTGATTTATTTGGTGAGCTGGAAATCATTCCTACACATTATGTGTTTGGGTTGTAGAAGCTCAGCATAAAGCATGCAGTGAGAGAAAAGGGGCAGAGCTTGTGAAGCCAAAAAAATTAAAACTTTTCTGCTGATGAATGCAGATACATCCTAGATGATTTCCAGGATGTGGCAGCAGAAGCCACCGGCACCATTTTGTAAACCCTGCTAATGACCTCTTGAGATGTGTGGTAGACAATAAGCTGGAACAGAACCCTGGCAAGCAATATGGATGCTGGACAAATTTCAGTGTGAAAAGACCCCTGGAAGGGAGAGCCATCCACATCCACCCCATGGCCAACCCTAGCTTGTGAGTCACTGCCATGCTACGTACGACATTCAGCTGACAAGGGCTCGGTAACAATGCACCCTTCTCTGAGCTCTTGTGGTTTCATGGCCAAGTTTTCTGAGGTTCCTCTTCCCCAACGGCACCTACGTTTGAGCTGAAACAGCCCAGGAACTTCCCACTCCAGGCTGCTTCTGAACAAAAAGCGAGGCTGGAGGGTGAAGCTCCTGGCACGTCACGGCTTGATAGCAGCCATACAGGACCATGGTCCAAGCTGCTGATCCCTGCACCTCTCCTTCATAGCTCTTATTGAGCTGTAATGCTCACCTTCAGCTAATGGGCAGAAAAAACCCAGAAGGCAAACAAGTTCATATATGGGCGGTTCAGCCAATGTTTCCATTTGGCGGTGAAGTACTTCCGACAAAAAAAAGAAAATCACTCCTTCCCTGGAGACACGCTTCGAGTCTTTGGGAATTACTTTCGTTTCCCCCTCTTTTCTTTCAAACGCATTCTCTTGCTCCCTTTCACACCTCATAAATCAATTTCGGAGCAAAGCTTTTGAGAGGCTGTCTGAGTCAGACGACTCCGTTTCTGTCCATAGGGGTCCTACAGAAGAATCTTGATGCCCCAACCGGTCTCCATGGAAATAAAATATATATTTCAGACAAACATAAAAGAACAAAGAGCCAACTTTCAAGAAGCAGGACTTTGTTTAGGATACAGGAGTGGAAAATATTGCAGAAGCACAATAAGAGACTAAAGCTCAGGTCCTTACCGTCATCCTGGTCAGGTAGGATGGTGACGCGGGCACTAGGGTGCTCCGAGCCCAGTCGCCCCCCCAAGGGCATGCTGAGTGTGACGTTGAA
Organism: Isichthys henryi; assembly: GCA_026776945.1. Taxonomy (NCBI): domain Eukaryota; kingdom Metazoa; phylum Chordata; class Actinopteri; order Osteoglossiformes; family Mormyridae; genus Isichthys; species Isichthys henryi. Next base: position 15,384,099 of record JAODJX010000040.1, on the reverse strand, counting down.
GCTCTCTTCTTCTTCATACAACGAATCATCGATGATGACAACACGGCAGGGCTTCTCCACCTCACCTTTGTCGAATCGCAGCACACTGATGTGTTCCTCAGGACGCGAGATGTAGTCAGAGTAGGAGAGGACTGTGGTAGGGACGGTGCCCATCGCAGTGCCTGGGAACAAGAAGGGTACAGACTGCAAATCAGCACGGGGGGTAGAGCAGGAATGGGGGGGTGTCGGGGTAGCCCAAGGACAAGGCTGGACAAGGGACTTCATGGTCTTGGGGTAAAATGTTCAAGTTTAGTCTCCAAGGCATGATGCATCCTTAGTATTCCCATAGAGTTTGACCAGCCAACTGTAATAGTGTTAAAATCACACCCAGCCCTGACAACGTCCTCCTGGGAAGGTGGTGTACATGAAAGAGCACGCAACACCAGACTTCACCCACAAGGAACCGGATTCAGGAATGACAGCTTGCTTCCTAAACACAGCACTAAAGACAGAGGCAGTCTGGGATGTCTTTGGCCTTTTCCCAAAGGACACGTAAGAAATTTCGAGGCGGCAGAGTTGGAGAATCTTACATGCGCCGCTCACTAGGACCTGAAGAAAGGCAGCAGGGATCCTGAATGGCGGAGGCGTGGGTGTATTTCTTGATCACTGTGCCCTGTGGGATTTCCCCACGTAGAGAGTGGTGGTGTTTGGTGCACTGATTGACATTAACTCACCTTGCTGAGTGTAGCAGATTACCATGAGTTCTTGGCTGATGTCTCCACTCCGCTTCACGGGTATAAACAGCTCGCCAACATCCTCCTCAATGGCGTAGCCGGACTGGGGGATGAAGACCGTGGACTCTGTCAAGGGAGAATTGGATAGAATTGGCTGTTGAGTAATAAACAAGTTTGCATTACTAATTGTCTTAGTGGAAACGTGTCCAAAGGAGAGAATCATCATTAAGCATGACCCATTATTATAAACAGACATCTACTGAAGAAATGTGGACCAACGGTGTTCAACCACATGTCATGAACTTTAGGGCTCAACTTCCTCAACCTTCAGGTCACCTGTGGCCCTCCATACTTAATAAATCATTCGGAAAATCAGTTTTAGCACATTTCTACCTGCAGGTTGTAGACACTAATACTTGAAAATATCTGGAACCATGGGGTACACAAACACAAAGTTTGTAGGACCTGGAGATGATTAAAGGAGAACGTTTCAGTGGGTGAGAGGACAATCCATCAAAGCCAAACTCACGGGGACCTACCAATGTCTTAAGAATGACAGCATGGGAAACGGACACAGTTTACGACGGGCACACTGGGACCAATAAGACAATGATGGGTCTCATCCTGCTTTCCTGTTCCACTTCCTTTGTTCACTGGGAGTTCAAACTTGTCTAATCTCCTTCATGGTGTCCCCGACTCACACTCGCACAAGCCACTGAGAGACACTCCATGCCAGCTGGGACAGCTTCCTCAAGATGTAAATAAGACAGCTAGAATAGGGGGGTCCAGTTCTTGATGAAAACTTATTGGAGGGTGACACGAAATATATGAATCATTTCCAGATCCTATTCCTGGCCGTGGTCTAATTTGCGGGATGGAAAAAGCAATAGGCATCATTCTTTACATACTGATACATTTTCATATTACATATTTACACTGAATTCAGATTGTATTCTTTATTTGTATTCCACTAATTATTCTTACTCATTGAGAATGTGAAACAAAGCACACAATAAAAATATTCAAGTACCGTACAGTATTTGTATAACATTAGAGTATCGTGATAGAAATCTTTTTAGTTCTTTCTCTGCATGAGACACTTTATTCACCTATTTATTGACTTCTGGGAATTGGGAAAATGGTGAGTCAGTTGCAGAAACGTTTGTTGAAAACGTCCAGATCTGTCAGTGCTTCACTCGGATAGGCGGGTCAAGCCGAACGGATGAGGTGACAGCATCGGGAATGTTGGGAGGTCTTAGATTTCAAAAGATTCTTTAGTGCTGCAGCACTCGACACTCTACTCTGTTGAAACCCACCGCCCCACCAACCCGTGGGTCTCTCATGCTACAAAGCAAAAGGCGGAGTAATCTCAGCATGAGAAGATGCTGAGAGTTGGCGTGCCAACTTTCGCCAACACCGACTAGCGATTGTAAGAGACGACCTGGTTTTGTTTTCATGGGCGCTTCTCAATTACGGTCGGCCATCCTAAAAGTTTGGATGTTTGAGTTAGCAGTTCAAATCCACGGGGGTGATGTGGAGAGTATTCCTGCAAACGAGGGGGCCTGACACTCGCTATCGCCCATGGCAATATTCTCGCAAGCGGGGAGCATGCCCGTTCGCCGACATCACGCCAGAGCTGAGCTTTTGCTGTCGACAGATACCCTGAGGTAACTGGGTCATATTAATCTCCACAGGCCAGGATTAAATAAACAAACTCTTGGCTACGGCTGAAATATTAATGCGAGAAAATAACTAAAAATAAATAACGTGCCGACACCGCTGTGGCTTCCTGCGAGGGGGAACGTCGCATGGCGTGGCACGGCTGTCTGTTCCACACAGTGGGGGGACGGAAAAAACACGCTTGTGGTAATTAATCCACGACTTCAAAAGGTGCAGCTGTGACTCGCGATGCTGGCCAGAATGCAGCCCCCCCCCCACACACACACAGCCTCGCGGCTGTTAGCAGTCGGGGAGCGATTCGCTAGCATGGAACGTCCCACCAGCTGGTTTAAACAAACTCTCCCTTTAAGAAGTTTTTAATCAGCTAGAGTGCTGGTCCAAGATACCCTGTGCACCTCACAATACTGTAGTTCTTCAAAGTTTCTATGCAGAACCATTACAAATAACACATATAAAAAAAACATCTGCATGTAGAAGCTAGAGGATTCTCCAGCGTGATACTCAGTCGTGAGAAAGACTCATGCCTCTAATACTCAGTCGTGAGAAAGACTCATGCCTCTAATACTCGGTCTTGAGAAACACTCATGTCTCTAATACTCGGTCTTGAGAAAGACTCATGCCTCTAATACTCAGTTGTGAGAAAGACTCATACCTCTAATACTCGGTCTTGAGAAAGACTCATGCCTCTAATACTCAGTCGTGAGAAAGACTCATGCCTGTAATACCCAGTTGTGAGAAAGATTCATGCCTGTAATACTCAGTCGTGAGAAAGATTCATGCCTGTAATACCCAGTTGTGAGAAAGAGTCATGCCTCTAATACTCAGTCGTGAGAAAGACTCATGCCTGTAATACCCAGTTGTGAGAAAGATTCATGCCTGTAATACTCAGTCGTGAGAAAGATTCATGCCTGTAATACCCAGTTGTGAGAAAGAGTCATGCCTCTAATACTCAGTCGTGAGAAAGATTTGTGCCTCTAGTACTCGTACCCTCTTATGCCTGTGTCAGAAGCAATCACCCACAGGCAAGGAGTCAGCGTCGCCAGTGGGATGTTGCCTACATGAGTTCTGTGTGGGTGCAGAGCTCAGTTGGTGGTAGCTTCTGGGCACTCAGTGTACTCCAGAGTGACCAGTCGGTTCAGATTACTAGATTATTGACTTCCAGCATTTGTTTAATGTACCTTTAATGGTGAGAAAGGATTGTGAAATGTTTCAATCATTTACTGAATTGTTACACACATTCCACTGAATCGCTTAATTTAAAATTATTCCACGACACAGTTGAATTCTCGCATCTGATTGGTCAGAAGAGTGTAGATGAATTTTCTATGGCTGCATGCATAGTGCTGGCCAAGCAAATGATAGAAGTCAATCACAATCTTCAATTCTGTTATCGCTACTTAAAATTCCAGAAGTACCACACAATTTAAACAGAACTTAAATTTAAAAGTTTAATCATTGGCAAAATTAAGTGGGTTTTAATATCTTTAGGTACAAACATGTAAGCCAAATAAGTAGCACACTGTGGTACAGACGGGTTAATGCACTCCAAAGCGTGCATTATACGTTTATAAACACACTCCAGTGAGACAACTGCTGCATGTCCAGGTGTTTCTCCGCCTCCCCAGCTGTGCATTTTAAAATGTGTAATCCCGGCTAGTGGTACATTAACCCGGACATAATGCTTAGTGATTAAACATACATTGGCGATTATCGTTCTGGTCAGATTAGGGTGCAAGATGACATAAAATGGTTTTAGTCAGGGGTCTCAAAGAACCTGGCTGAATCTCAACAAATGTTACCACTGACACCATCCTCCTGCAACCAGTTAGCTTGAGGCAGCGTGTGGCCCAGTGGGCTAAGCCGGTGTGCCTCGAATCTGAAGGTTGATGGTTCAAACCCAGCCTCAGCACGTCTGCGGGTCCTTCAGCAAGGCCCGTAACTCCCTGGGTGCTGCTATGGGTATCAGCCCTTTGCGGACAGCTTACTCTACAAAGAGCAGGTTGAGGGAGGTGTAAAGACAATTTCCTCATGGGGATCATTGAAGTATCTGCTATTAATGCCAGGATTGTCCACATGTCATAATAGCGAATGTCCCTCAGATTATTGAATTTGAGGCCCTTGGCTTAAAACTTTAAAGGCAAAGGAGGAGGCAGCAAGGATCGGAAGAGTTACTGACCATCCCCGGGGTCAACAATGTCCACGTTGGCCATGGATGGGACCTCCAGCACCCCCATAACTGGCTCCGACAGGGTGATCTGGAAGTTCTCTGACTGCTCGAACTGGTCATCCGCTAGGATGCGCACACGCCATGTAGCTGCCGTCTGGCCAGGGTTGAACTGGACCTGCTTCTGCGACTTGCCCCGGAAGTCCTTGTCCCGCTCAGCCGTTCCGTCCCTGGTGCTGATGCCTTGTGGGAGCAGAGTGAGACAGCTGCATTTCCCCGAGGGACGTAAAGAGCTTCACTGATGCCTCTTAACACAACATTCAATTTTACAGGGATGTGTAAAGAAAAAAAAAACACATTTTAAGCTGAATTAGAACTAATGTGTTTGTGGGCTCACTTTGCTTTGTCTGTCCTACATAAAAGTCTATCTCCATATTCACTCAAAAGCCATTATTGATATATCCACAACATAAAATAGGACACGGTTCTGGTACAAACGTCTAAGCCTTAATTCTAACCAGTCTTCAACGGCTTTCGGTTTGTTGCAAAAAAAATAAACAAACAAACAGGCAATAAGATCATAAGCGTGATTTTTCGAATATCAGAAAAAACAGCCATACAGTATGTTCTTATCTTCTAGTGGCACATTCATAAACTGGAGATAACAACGAGTAACATATTGTTCTGTTTTTAACATGATTAATATTTTATGGTGTGTACATTCTGTGCCCCCATACCAACCCCCCATCCGCAGTCTCCACGCCTGCAGAAACTAAACAAATGAACACGGAATAAAATCGATAGAAAGTAACGTGTGGATCTTCAAAGCAAAAACCCATGAGACCGAAGGAAGCGACTCTTGCTTTTTGTTTCGCTTCCCGCTGTGGGCAGGCGGCGCTCAGCCAATCAGGGCCTCCGGTCTGGGGGGGGGGGTTTAAGAACTTAAGTCGCGGCTGTGACTCCTGACAGACGGGCTCTCATTAGTGTTTGCGGCGCGGGAATCGGGACCGAACGGGACTTCTCGAAAAGAGGGGCCGAGAGGAAAGAGCGCAAAAGAGAAAAGGAGAGATAAAAAGCAGAATACAGACACCACAAAGCGGGGAAAGCTGCTTACCTGTGCAGCAATCACTTCAAAGCCAACATTCCACCATCTGGCTCATGTTCCTTTCACTCTACGCCAGCTAAACTTGAGCATATAACGAGGGTATAGCTTATGTCACGCAGTACAGGCACCGGGCAGCCATAGCACCAGAGCCCGGGTAAGTGCACTGATGTCTGTGTGTTGGCATATTTCAGAACACTGTGACAGGCTGCCCTTAATGTCACAGCAAGCCTCAGACAACTGAGGCATCGAAAGAGGAATGAAGAGATACATAAAACAGGCATTTATTTTGAAAAAGCAACAGGAACTATGCAAAAATGCAGCAGTGCTGATTAGAAAAAGGTCAAAGGTCATGTTTGCGTTTGTGCTTTACTGACTGCATGTGGTCCCAAAGGGTCTCGGTCCTTTCCTAGTTAGGATGGTCATGAACCATACTGATCAAAATAATGGTTGTATGAGGTTTCTGGCCTGCTCCACATGGATGTCTGCTAAAGCTGGTGCATGAATCGTGGGCTCATTTACGGCGTGCTCGAAAAGACGATACAGAGATGGGTCATGGACATCACGCGGAAATCTCACCCCAAGTTCGAACGCTTCCCAAAAGAAAAGCAGCCAACCCTTTACTCCTTGACAAAGACATGAGAAGTTTTTGTTTTATTTCACAATATTCAGAAAATAGCAGAGCTGATAACTGCAAATAAACTATGGGTCAGGACTGAGGTCACAGCTGGTGGGGGGGGAAGTGCCCTCCCCCTCCCCCCACGCACTGAGCTGGAGCGGAGGAAGATCAAACGAAGGAGGCGCAAGATTGGGTCAACGTGACCCAAGTCGGGGTAGAACAAGATACTCACTCTTCCAAGGATTGCACAATTCCCCACGTTTCTGAATCGCAGGAACAAATTAATTGGGTGGCGCATCAGAGAGATTAAAGAGCGGCTCCCGATACAAATCTCATGAGACACACAGGTGCAGAGCGGTACTGTAGGAGTGCCTGTGTGTGTGTGTGTGTGTGTGTGCCGTACAGATCCACTCACTGACGAATGACGTCTCCCCCAGGTAGCCCCTGCGTTTCAGCACCACCTCCAGGACCTTGGCGTCCTCGTCTACCACGTAGTGCTGCTTCTCCAGGGAGATCCACGCCCAGTTCAGGAGAAACTGCTGGTTTCTCAGTTGGTTGCCACCTGCACGGACACACAGGTTTACACACAGTCAGGTAGATGTCTTGTTATGAGTGACATTTATTGTACAGAGCAGAGGGCTTGTGGCTTGGGCTTCAGTGTTGGATGTTCAGTGTTACATCAGTGCACCTGTTATCCAGGATGAAGAAGGAGACTTCGGGTGCAGAGCCTTGAATTGTCCTGAAATGGCAGCCGAAGCCCGGCCCAGGCCAGAATATTATCATTTCTCAGACCAATGGCAACGTTTATGATGTGATGTTGCAATGGCTTAAACTCAAACACACACACACACACACACACACACACACACACACACACATTTGCATTCATATCTCTGTGGGGACTATTGAGCACAGTCGCAGATTTTTATAAAATCCTTATGGTCCCCACAATGTCAAAAATAACAGGTTTTTATTACATTGTGGAAACATGGTCTTACAGGTGAATGCATTACTAGGCGATTGATATCTTAGCACATCAATCCATCCATCCATCCCCTATATAAACTCTTGTCCTATGCAAGGTCACAGGGGACTGAAGTCTATCTCGGAAGTTATGGACACACTTGCATCTTAGCATAACAAACCCCAAAATAAAGTTGTGATGCTACAATGAACACAAGCCCGACCTGAACCCAACCGTTTCAAGGAAAAATTGGCCCAGAGTGCAACCTGAATCTGCCACTTAGCTTGGACCCCATTGGGCTTGCAGATCTGCATTGGGATGCCATTATGCAGAGATGTGCTTCTACGATCACATATTAACCGTAATTTAGGGAGACCAAGAGTAGCCAGTGGAGATCCATACAAACATGGAGAAAACATGTTCCGCCCAGAGACAGGAACCAAACCCAAACCCAGCACTCTGAAGGCCTGAGGCCATAATGCAAACCCACGCCCCCCAAACCCCCCCGTGCCGCATCACGCATTTAACAATCAGTGCACGTATACCTTACGCACGCATTTTCAAAGAAGCACGAAGATAAATGTTTAGTTCCCGCCTGACAGCCTGTACAAGATGACTAGGGTCCACTCAGCGTGCCCAACAAAGCTGAACTGAATCATTCGGAGCTGTCCTGCGATAAAACAGGGGGCAGCTTTCACATTTTAAACACCGTGAGATATTGGTTTAGAGAAAGCCTACTGCATCTGACAAAAGCATGTGTCAGTAACTTCACATTGTGGGGAAGGATGGGAGGGGGACGGGTGCTTAAGTCCATCCACTTTTCACGGTGAACGATTACACTCAAAGTGGAGCGCTGTGGAATGTTACCGGGCCGTGGTCTGACCAACAGCCTTCTCATCCAGGGCAGAGATTACATTTTTTCCCTCTGATCTGTGTGACTTTCTCCTGTTATAATTTACTGAAAGCGGATTCAACTGTGTCACCGCACCAAAAGCAACACACACTTCTTTTCTCTTTATAGGCAATTCCTGTTGACTTCGACTTTAATGCAATGAATGATTCCTAATTTCACTCCTGGCAAAACTAATAAAAAATGTAAAAATGCACATTTAAAAGCTTTTCAGCGCCTCAGATCACAAAGGGCAGTGAAAGAAAGTTAAAGTGCGGAGACCACTGTGACCATGAATAAATTGATGACCCAAAAAAGCCAATGAGGTTAAACGACTAAAAGCGGGGAAGCAGACGCAGGCTAAGGATGCGGGGCCATATTCCAACCTGCCCCCCCAACCACCAGATTTGTTGTGATCTTTTTCCTAATCCAGTGACGGGCTAAGTTTTCCTTCTCTCACGTTAGTCGTTTCTGGTTTACCGCCATGTTTCCTGTGTTTCACACAACGTGTTCATTTAACCGACCTGTTTCAACCTACAGGGGACGTAGGAAATTATAATGATATTTCCTTCTTCTCTTCTCAAGACCATGCTGGATGCAACCAGGAATGGGAAAGAAAAGCCTGCCTCCATGTCCTGGTGATTAAAGGGAATACCAGAGCAGGTACAAAGGCGTCCAGGAACAAAGACCGACTCTGAGGCCCAAACACTGCCTGGGAATAAAAGTCAACGCCCATGTATTTATCCACACAGTGCTGGACTATGAACCAATGATATGTTTTGAATAGGTGAGTTACAGGGGAGGGGCACTCCGGGGGCCAATAAGCTTTCAGCTGGGGCCAGTGCTCCTGTGACCCCGATATATGCCTTTAACCTGCCAGGCATCTCACAAGAGACCTGGTCCTCTGGTAGATGGGTTCGAGACTGGGAACCGGGTTCTTGCTCAAGAAAAACAGAAACACACCCCCACCTTCCCCTGGCCTTGTGCCTCGCACGTCAAATCGCAGCTTGCGGGGTCACGGTCAAATCTGATAAAGCAGCGGAAGCGGCTGGACACCAACGCAGTGACGGACCCGGGAGCGAGTCACACGCCTGCTTCTGCACCTCGCCCCCTACTGGCAGAATACCACCGACAGAAAGGAAGGAGCTCTCACACAAAGGCACCCTTACACAGACGTAATATTCACGTGAGAAGCCAGATTTTGCTGGTCGTTTATTAATCCCCATTGTTAGAGCCGGTCGCTCCTCCCCGCTGCTGTGTTTACAGCATTATTTATCGGCGAGACGCTTGCAAGGGGGACGATAATTTATACAGCACTTCGGGAACATTCATTGATTAAGATTAAGCACTGCAGAATAACTTGCCTTTATGGGAACCTGTGTGCTTTAATGGTGTATTGCTTTTTAGCTTTGGATGCAATAATTATGAGGTCAATATGATTTTGTTTATTTATAATTATGCCAAAAACATCCATCCATCCATCCATTTTCCAAACCGCTTATCCGTACTGGGTCGCGGGGGGTCCGGAGCCTATCCCGGAAGCA
>JAODJX010000040.1:15289031-15314184 GCA_026776945.1 Isichthys henryi | reverse complement strand
CATTGCTTCCGGGATAGGCTCCGGACCCCCCGCGACCCAGTAAGGATAAGCGGTTTGGAAAATGGATGGATGGGATGGATCTGGATTCCACAGCTGCTTTTCTACAGAGGTCATTGGGGTTGTAAAGATGAATTAAAACCACAGAGAATTCTGCTCCTTTTGCCGCCGCCTGTTGTTGGTATGACATTGCCAGTCAAATTGCTACATTTTCCATGTGTGAGAATCTGGCAATAAACCCCCAAATGTGTTCATCAATGGTGATTATTTTTGATCTCTTTATCAGTGGGGTGTCAGAGCACAGAGGCCACCTGACAGTGTTACAGCTCACCCACTCAATCCTGCCTTGCTTCTGGATTGGCTGACAGATTGTTGGCGTCGACAAACGCGAATAGAACACTTCTGCACATTCTGGGCAGACAAACTGGCTTCAGTTAGGAGGCGCAGCCGGCAGCGTACGCTGCAGACGGCATGAGTCTTTCGCCAGCGGACGGCGGAACGTCTTTCCCTCCATTTACACCCTGTCTCTGCCCGTCACGCTTTTCATGTGGTCGACCAGCAGCTGCCAAATGAGGCCAGCAAGGCGTCTCTCGTGGCTTTTCGGAATCCCGAAAAATGATATCAAAATAGCTGGAATATCCTGGCTGATGAGTCCCTCCTTCCAGCAGTGGTGAGATGATTTGTTCCTGGGGGGCTTGTGTGACCAATGGCACGACACAGGGTACGTTGGGTAGAGCTGAGCCTAAACTCAAGAAGGAGACTCCAGAGAGCAGAATATGACACATCAAACCCTGATCTTATTCCAGACTTTCAGCTATACATCCAGGGGCAGCTCTAGCTGTAAGCAGAATAGGAAGCTGCCGAGGGCCCCCAAATTACCCACGCAGTGATATGATCATCAATTTTTGTCCTTCCGAGTAAAGCTTTGCCTAGGGCCCCTGAAAAATTACAGCTGGACCTGTGTACATTTTAGTATTTTAGATGCTTTAGATCAGCGTTTCTCAACCCAGTCCTCGGGGGGCCCTAGACAGTCTGCATTTTTGCATGATTGCTTGGCTCAGGTGTGTTGGGAGCAAAAATGCAGACTGACAGGGAATTCCTAAGAACTGGGTTGCTTTAGTGTCTTCAATCAGTGAAAAGCTTCCTTTTACCTGAACTGCAGAAACAGCCTGACAAATCCAATGGCAGTTTGTGAGACAGGGGAATCGAGACACATATACAGTACAGCACTGCAAGTACAAACACAGGTCTAACTGGCTCTGTTGTGATTGGCTCAGTGTTTCTCAAGCCAGTCCTCAGGGACCCCCAGACAGACAGTCCACGTATTTACTCTCTCCCAGCTCCCTGCAAGACAGTCCAAATTTTTTTTGGACTCCCTACCGAGAGCAGGAAGGAAGCAAAAACATGGACTGTCTGGTGGTCCCCGAGAACTGAGTTGATACACACTGGATTAGCCAAATCTCCAAAATGGGAAATTTCTCTTCAGAAAACAAATGCTTGAAGCAGATTGGTTTTGCCAGTGTTTTTAACAAGAACAAGACTTCTTCATGAAAACAGCATGTGGCCTTGACCTTTCAGCACATTGTGGCTAAATCAGCAGGCCAACCATCCCCCTTATAGACCTGACCTTCTTTAGCAGACATTTCATTCCAGCGAAAAGAATCCCTCTAAAAATGCACCCACAATTTTTTTTTTTCTATCTTCACTTAGACTTGTGCATGTATTACTCTGAGAAACACCAAGCGCGACAGGGAATTCAGTCTGTGTGATTTATTTTTGGCATAAAACATTCAGTTAATCTTTGAAGCCACAAGTGCTGATGCGTTTCTTGAGACTTCACGAAAAGCAGGTTTCTTGCTGACTCGCTGTACACCAGGAATTATTTTCTGGGCCTCTTACCCAAAACGGCTCATAACTTCTGCTCATTTGTACAGCTGAACACTCTACTGGTGCAGTCAGGTTGAGTAGTTGGTTCAAAGGTACAACACTAGCCTTACAGGGTCTGTATTGATGACGTGACAACCAATCACAGACACTGGGTCACCATGGATTCTCTTTTACTTTGCTATTACTAGGAAATAATTATATTTTATGGTCCAGGATGATTTCATCCAGATTCATTTATGACACCTGGATATTAATCGATGCAGGATGAGCAACCGAATACCTCATCCTGTGGCAGGACCATACAACTATTGAGTCAAGGGTCACTTGATCACTACACAAAGGCAATCTGAAAATGGATCTTGGATTTACTAAAAGCACCACAACAGGCCTGTATTGAGTTGCTCTTTCTTTGCAAGCATCACGCAAAAGAATACAATTGTGTCTGGCACGGCTTTGCCATGGTTTGGCTTTTCCCAGCCAAAGGAAGAGTGCTGCATTTCTCTAACGTACCAGAATTAGATCAAAGCCCTAAATAGCACGCTGATGTCAGGCAGTTAGATTCCTGTTTGCTTTTTATTACCAGAATTTACTCTGCTGTGATGTTGGAGGGAAATTCCAAAACATCACCAGCCCATATTGCACAGCACAAAGAACAATTTGTGTCCCAGTTGAAGCTGGATGCACCAAGGGTGGGTGGGTGGGTGTGTATGGGTGTGGTGGGTGTTTTTACCTGTTTAATTTAAATGATAATGTTAATCACTAAATCACTGTATCAACAGGAGGCTTAGAGACACATTGGTGACTGCTGATAAGAAACACAGTAGCAGCCAAATAGCAAGATGGATCAGAGGCAGGACTGGTACACAGGAAGGTGAAAGAAAAGCACTGATGTGGGTTTGAGGTGGAGCTGGAAGGCCAGGCATTGCTGGATGGAATCGTGCCCTTAAAGTCGCGCAGCGTATTTTATAAATAGATCACCCACAAAAAATAACACTCCTGACACATGGATGTCTGGAGACATTAATTGAAGACAATTATATTTAGCCATTTAACTAAATAAATTTGCAATTAATTTAAAACAATATGTAAATCACAGTGCATTTATTGCGGTAAATGAAGCAAATAGATAATTAAACCAATAATTAAAGCAATACAAGCTAAAGTTAATGAAAATACATTTTCTATGTGATAAAACTTTGTCTGGTTGACAGTATGTCTACCAAGAACTGACAAGATCCAAATTAACTTACAGAAATGAATTGCAATGTCATCTTCCACAAAGCTTGATAATTAATCTCCCAAACATTGAGAGTATGTCTGAGTTGATAAATATATAAATTTGTCTGAATAATAAATTGTAATACAAATTCAGTGGATTATATCGCCTGTACAAAAAAAAAACGAAGTACTGTAAGAGTGTGTGTGTTTCTGCTCATGTCAACAGAAGTACTCAGTTATAGTACTCAGTTATAGTACTCAGTTATAGTACTCAATTCCTTTTCAACAGGAGCCCATCAGGGTTGCAATAGTCAAGCACTTCCAGTTCAGCCTGGTATGAATTAATCCTCCAATTATGGGGATGTGATAAACATGGAGAGAACATGCAAATGTACTCGGAAACAGAATGAAGCCTGACTGTTCTTAAGGTTCTATTGTCTACTTTGCTTTTTAGGTAAACGGCACCTCAATGGACCTTCTGGGTTAGTTTTGGTTGAGCAGTTGGGTTCACACAGTGGTCAAACAGCTGCTGTTTCAGCCGCAGGTTATGGCTGAAGCCCCGGTCATCCAAGGCAGGCCTCATTGATCAGTCTGACTTCCACACTTCCTCGGTGATGATGCCATCAATGAGAAGTGAATATATCCAGGGGGTCTGTCTTCATTACTGTGTGAAAAAGCAACTTCAGTCAGTTTGAAATCTTTTTTTTTTTTTTTTTGAGCTTCTATATTTGTTCCATGACACTTGATGACAGCCAGTTCACATGCAGAAAAAGGGGGGGGGGTAATGATCTGATAACCTATTTCAGAATCCCTTACCTGGGGGGCAACTGGCATCTTTGAGAAATCCAGTCATGTTATGAAGGGGTAGCTAGTGCTGAAAAAGGAATTCTAGTTTCTGAATGTGACGAGTAGAATGGCCTCATAAGGAGGTAGCAACAGCATGATATTTCACAGGTGATTCCTCTCCGGGTGCCAACCGGCTTGTGTGGTAGTGAATACAGAAAGATTTAAGGTGCAGAGCTGGGGCCATTTATGAACTGAATTGAGAATGCATGGCGAATCCCAATTCACTTCCTTGAGTTGGAAATGAAATTGGAATTGCATCCTGTTCTAGGGAAACAGAACAGGAATTACAGGCTGAGAACTGAATTCAGATTCTAAGAGGTTGTTTTGACTGGCTAAATATTTTACTAGCAATGGTGAATATTTAATAAAATAAACATTACAAATACCTCTGATCATAATGTATGTATTACAAGTTAAGGAAGATAATTTGCTTACTGATTTAATCATTGTGAAATATGAATGTATGCTTTGTTTACGCAGCACCAGCACAGAACAGACCAAAGCTTTTGGTTCCATCCACAACTTCACAGTTACCAATTTAATTTAAAATTAATTTTAGGTGGAAGCATCATGTATTACAGAAGTAAGCAAGACAGTATTCATTTCCCCCTCTTTATGTAGTAACTTGCATTTATAAATGCTAACATATTCTTGCTCACGGAACCATTCACTGACATGAACAGCATATTAATATCACGGGATATGGATTTCTCCAGACGTCTCGGTTCTATAGCCGAGATATACGGCTGAAGGTAAACGGTCCAGAGACTGGGACACGCCGGTTGCGGTGCAATAAAACATAAATTTGGCACCAAAAAAATTGAGAATTTATGGTGAGCTTGGTCTAGACCGCCGTCAAGCCGGGAGGGGGCGGGGTTGTTCGTCTGCTTATCCCAAAGTGAAGGAGCCGGCTTATGAACTCCGGGTTTATGGAGGGGGTGCGGGCGGAGGGACTCAAAAGCATTACAGCATATCTACCTGGCTTTTCCCTTCCTTATGGATGGAGTCATAGGGGCGCCACAAGAATAATAAATCTGTACAAGAATAAGGAAATTTGTTTAAGAAAGTTAAATAAATACAAATAAAAGAATGAAAAAACAAATGCCTTTCTTTATTGCTTTTTCCGTATTGCCTTTTCCCTATTGCCTCTCATATCACTCCTTACTTATGAGCTGTAGTTAACGGGAGGTCTGCGACGGGAGGCTGATTCTTTGCCAGTCTCGGCTTGTTTCGCCGCCGCACGGAAATCCCCGAAGGCCGTTCTATTGTCTGACCCACGACGCTACTTCTTCGTCATTGTCGTTTTTATTTTATTTACCTTACATAAACTGTTCTTTTCCCTCAAAGTTATATCGAACATTGCATTATAATAGGGAACTGAGATATGTATCACAAATTTTAATCTAAGATATATGCTAAGGAAACCCACAAAAACGGAATTGCATAGAGTCTAATTAAATTTAAACTTCCTAACATTCCAATTCAATTCCAATTCTGCTTCCTATGGTTTTTTTAAAATTCCATTTCCATATTTGCCTTGGACTTCCATCATGAAAAGGTGCCAGGTTCGGCGACATGGGAGGGGCATTCGTGGACCAACCCCCCCCAGATAAGCCATCGTGCCACCTCCCACCCCCCAAATTCCAGGATGAATGGGTGAGTTAGTCATGTATGCTGAAACAAAAAACGCCCTGTCTTTTGTCAGAGACAGACCCCCCACCCCCACCCCCCAAGATACTGTAAGTTGCTGTAATTCTGCATTTAGAAGCACTTGCCTGTGAATGCCTCTGGAGAGAAAAAAAATTATGCCAGTGCTGTACTTTCCAGAGGTGCTAAAGCTTAAATAGCTTCCATAGCGCGAATATTCAGAGGACATATGTATCACAAATTATGAGCTGCTAAGTATAGTCAGGTGTAGCTGGAGATCACAGCACAACATTTTTGGACAATGCTGTGATATTTTCCTTGTGAGACCATACGCTAAGATGATAATGACGCTAATGAAATCCGCTAGGGTTTAAGAACCGCTGTTCGCGGTGCAGAGCAGAGCAGACGTCAGCTGGCTGTGACAAATGTAACACTGCCTGTTTTTTCTTCTCTCTCAACAAACCAAACAGATTTTTTTGTGGCAAGTTCAGTAACTCCGTGTTCGCCCGGTGAGTCGGCCTTTTGCAGATGGTCGCTTGCCCCCCTCCCTGCTACCTTTGAAACAGCCCATTTATAAACTCCTGGGATCGGAGTGTGAAGTGACCCTGTAGAAAGAAATGCAGCTTATACTAGGAAATAAGACAAAGTATTTGTTTAAAATACAGATTTAACAGAAATACAGGCTTTAACAATAAATCAATCATATACACTCATTTACAACCCTCATAGATTTAATCCAGGCCTCTCCCCCCTTAGGACAAATCCACTTTACCACATTAAACAATACAGTTAGAATGAATGAAAACTAAGTACCATGATGTAACTTATTAAATGTGAACATCATATTCTTTGTTTTTCATGCAGTTAATTTATTATCAGTAACACGTGTGACGAACTGTTTTGAATGGGAATTACAAGTATTTAAAATGCGTATGTGTGTCATAAAACCAAGTTAAAGTGACTTTGAAGCATGTAATGTGAGGCGGTGGTTGGGGGGGTGTTATTGGGGCTGGAATGGGAAGACGTATTGGAAAGAGAGACTGAAGAGGAGATGCAGTCTGGGACAAAAGAACATAACAGGTGTTAGTTTTTTAGTATCAGTAATTACAGGCGAATGAATGAGCTTGTCACCTGAGTTTGGGACATGCATGACTTCTTCCCCCCCCCACCCCCATCCCCCACTGCAGGGATGCATAAAAAAATACTCCCAGTATTAAGCAGTGTATCTCCAGGGCGATTGTAGGATTTGACCCTTAGGGGGCCCAAAAATACTGGACAAAATTGCTAAATGGATTTAGAATAATGATTTTTCAGGAACAGATAAAATATTCGGTGGCTGAAACCGTCCCTGAATAGGGTCTAAAATTGCCAGTGATGTGCCAGTTCATTGTTTGTCTGATGTGGAATGTTTGTTGTGTTAGGTAGAAAATATACATATATTGTGTGTGTAGTAATCTTCACTCTGTCTCCCCTCGCCATAAATCATTGATAATTGTGCAGGAATTGTCTTTGGCACTGTCCTCTTCTGAACTGTAGGTTCAGAAGGAATGCTATTTCATTCTACTATGTACTGGTGTGGCGTGATAGTGGTGTTAATCAGCCTCTTCTCTGGAACATGATAACTCACCTGTCAGTTAGCTAAGCTGCAAAGCGGCACTCGTTCCCAGAATGCATTAGCATAAGGTCAGCTGTAATTTGTTTGATAAATCTTTGTATTTGTTTGCAACTTACATGAGGACTAACTGTTGCTTGTGATCATTTTTTTGTCTGCCTCTTAAATGTCAGAACAAATCAAAGGTCAACAAAACTTGCCTCTGAATCCTTTTTAATTGTGAATGTGTGATGCTTAATCAGTCCCACAGCTGTTCCCATTCAGATCATAGCAGCTGGGGGTGGAGATTTCAGCTCCTTTGCTAAATATAGGAATCAGATCCTGTTTCAGACACACAAGAGTAAATGAAATTAGCTCCAGTCTGCGAATTCGTTAATTAGCGTCATGGGGCTGAACACGCACCGGGGGTGGCAGAGAGATGAAGGTGAGCATGAAGCTTTTGGCACCCATCTTCTAAAATTCATCTCACACTGCCAGACCTACACAGGTGTTATGAAACCTTGTTGATCTTCGCCTGAAGGCTGGTCAGCCCACTCCTGAGCAGTGTGACAGCAGTTGTCATACAGTAATATTTATACTATCATGAGACTCAGTTAGTCAATTGCTGCATAACCTCCCTGAGTTACTGCAAATAACACCAAGTACTTGTGTGATGCTGTTGTCATGGCAGCCAGCTGAAGATTCTACTCTCCTCTCCTAGAAGGCACCATTCTGGAATCTTCTCACATGTCCTTGTGTTGCCACACCTTCACCTTGTCAATGGACATCAGCATTGGTTTGGCACTGTCCAGACATCAGTACTCCTGAGAGATATGTATTTCGGTTCTGCGGTATAAGAGATTAAGTCACTCTCTCTGTCCATCTCAGGTCCCTTGGAACTTTCACTGGAGTAGAATATGTGGGAGAGGAAACTGATTGTCATCTTCAGTATACAAGCTTGCCTGTTTACTGGAGATACCCAACTCCATCGTCAGCAACTTCACTAGCTCTGATGTAACTTGCCTTTTTCAGCTAAAGTACCTTTCTGTCATTTGTCTTCATTAGAAATTGCAGGTGAGGTAACAATTACAGACACTGGATGTGATTTCCCAGCCCATTGAAATGCCACTGCTGATCCTCTCACCAGTGACTGACAATACACAGCCATTACTCCACCCACAACATGTATTTTCGTCACTCTTCTTTTCCACCCCTGTACTTGGCAGCACCTACAGAAAGTAGCACCTTATGCAAAAAGTGACACCAGAAACTAGCGACCTTTGGCATGAATGACTGATGCCTTTAATGGGCCTTTTAAGCGTGAACTATCTTCCCCTAGCGCGAGGGAAAGTCAGCCCTGGCACATTACTGCCTTGAGGGAAACGATCTGCACGTGAACTCTGACCTGACTTGAGAGCTTGTCCTCGAAAGGCTCGAGGTTCTGTGATTGCATCTGTGGGAGGAATGAGTTTCGCGATTATCGTGGAGGCCACCCAGGCTTTCTGAGGGCTGTGTGTAGTTCTGCATCTCGTAAATGCGAGTCACCCTGCTTTGGTGTGGCTCCCCTGGAGGATGTCATCAGAGCAGAAAATAAAAAGAGTAAGAAGAACATCCTGTCTCAGGTTTATCAGCACAATATTTCATTCAATTTTACCATTTTTTTGGTGCTGTGGTGAGTGGTTCAGTGCTCCTGGAATGGAAATGCCCACAGGAAATGTTGCCTGGACCTGTCACTCGTGGGAGACTGTAGACACTGTGCAAGTGGAATCTCACAGGTTCAGGAACCCTAGTCCTGATGTCACCTTCTAACAAGATTGCAAGCATTAGTCCTGCTGTGACATTCTAATAGGTTCTTGAGCATTAATTAATAAA
Organism: Isichthys henryi; assembly: GCA_026776945.1. Classification (NCBI taxonomy): domain Eukaryota; kingdom Metazoa; phylum Chordata; class Actinopteri; order Osteoglossiformes; family Mormyridae; genus Isichthys; species Isichthys henryi. The sequence continues at coordinate 15,305,126 of JAODJX010000040.1, read as the reverse complement.
ATATCTGTCTGTCTGTCAATCTATCTGTCTATTTATTTATCTATCTACAGTATCCATCTGCCCCTTAATGCCACTAACTGAAATAAGAGGACCAACACACACTAGGCAGTTCTCCTGGGTCTCAAGCATACGTGCCACAAACAAGTGGACATGTGATCAGGAACCAATATATTAAGTGAAAATTTAACCAGATGTTTACCTTGAACACTTGAAACGCGCCTCTTGTCATCTCCTGCCAATAATTCCGTAGACCTTTTCCTCAGGAGTCATAATGGTGGTTTGTTCTGACTCTGCTCCACCAGCACAGGCAGCAGGTGGGTCATAGGAATGGTCAGTGGGATAGTGTTACAGAACCATAGCATTTAAGTGTAAAACACACATTCACACACTCCTGAAAAGCTCCTCTTGGTTAAGCAGTCCATCACATTTAATTCATCCAACATTAGTGAACAAAAGGGAGAATGTTTACGCTTAGACACATTATTCAACTACAAGTGTTGTGTTGCAACCAGTATGCCACCTGGTGGTTCATAAGATCAGTGACACATGGGGTCAAACAAATGAGACACCTACTGTAACCAGGAGCTTGGTGAGATTCCAAAGGAGAAGGTGAAATTATGAGCCGGATTTATTGCATTGCCCGAAGTGTTAACAACAGAAATCAAACAACGCAATTGCCTGCATAAATATTGTTCTGCAAATTAATTTTTGTGTTTTTTATTCCAACCCCCCCCGTTATTTCCAGGAGAGCGTTAGACTGTACAGAATTGCAATGTTTATTGACAGTAGCAATACACCACATGAAGGCATTTCATAAGCCTATGAAAAATTACTAACAACAACATTTTTAATGATATTCTGCTCTACCGTTTGTGTTCCTTAGATGAAACAACCAGGCACATCAATGCTCTGGGTCAGCCAGGTGGGCCTGTGGCATTTCAGGGTATTTACAGACTCGTGTTTCATACTGCCCTGGACTCCAGGAGCATAATGCAGTTTGAGGTAATAACAGAACAATGAGGTCCATGAAGCCCCACACACAGGGTTTCAAGACCGAAATTGAAGGGGCTCCTCTTCTTCTACCTAGGATCCTCTGGGGCTCTTCCGCTGTGTGTGCTGTGGATCAGGCCAAACACAATGTTAATTCATTATCCTCTTATGTTTGAGTCTCTGTGGATTTCTCCCGGCCTGCGTAACAGCCCGTGTGTGGCAGCCTGGGATTTCCAGTCACAAAATGACTACGAAACCCACAAAACAGCCGGTATTAAAGCAATGAGTCACCTTTGCCCTGGCTGAGCACAAAAAACATGAGATGATGAAGAGACAGGCAGAAAGATGGAGAGAGAGAGAGAGAGAGAGAGGGAGGGAGTGAAAGATGGAGAGAGGGAATGCCCCTAGTGAACAATGTGTCGTGCTGAAGGTAAAGTCCTGTTTTATTTACCCAGCTAACTGGGAATGTTCCCAGGTCTTCTTAAAGTCAGCAGTGAACGTTACTAAAACGTCAACACAGCATTATTTCCACATGTTATATTTTAACAAAGGATCTGTCAGTCTCTGCATCATACAACTGAACAACCTTTTATTGTAATTAATGTTGAAAAGTGTGGTTTTATAAGAAAATGTTATTTTCTAAAAGTCCTACATGTGTTCTGGGAACATCAAGAAAACTGGAGACTTCGAACGTTGCCTTAACAGTAACGTTCAGTAAATTCTTGGAATGAAAAATTGTTAGTTAGGTAGCTGCTGTTCAGTTACTATGACGGCACAGGTGACTCTCAAGGTTACCTACTGCATATTCAGACCAGTTACTCTGAATAGACTAAATAATGTTTTTATTGCACACTGTGGCCATTCATGAGAGTATCCAAGGATTCAGCTCCATGACGTCGCGGTACTCATACTGCCCTGTCAAGTTGGGTGCCCACGTCAATGTGCTGACTCATGAAACAGAGAGTGAAATGGCTCAAGGGAGCTTTGCTTGCAACCAAAAGCTCAGTTCAGTCCCTAGCTTGGTCAGAATGCACACACACACACACATGCACACACACATAGAAGGACAGTAACCTAAACGACTGCAAAGCACATAATGAACGATGTGGCGGGTGCAGAAAATTATGCACCTGCAATCAAATGAGCCCTTTGGTTCAGGAGGCACTGATGAGAGGGTGCCGTCATCTGGGCTGTGCTTCTGTGCCCCGTCAGAGTGAAATACCCACAGAGATTTAGGCCTGTGACAGCAAGGAAGAAGTGAGAAAGCCACAAATTAGATGGCAGTATTAGACAAATTAGCTGGTGAAGATCAGAGAGAAAGAAGCAAAAATGTTTTAATTATCTCGTGCTTGTGCGCTTGGGGACAGCGAGAAAGTCAAAGAGTTTTGGGAAGATGAGTCAGTTGGCTTCATCTGGCTCTCAGGAAGTCAGACGGGCAGGGCCTCGTGCGTGTATATGCACACACGTGCAGACAGGCTCACACACACCCACAGAGAAAATGGCCCACAGACACACACACGCAAAGACGCCGCATTGGTTGCACTGTGGCTCCCATCTGCCATAATCACCTCATCTGAGTGTAATGCCTTTAATAACAACTATATATTAGCACCATTTTCTTCCACTGCTCCACCAAATATTCCAGGTTCCAGACGTCCCATTTTTCTAGTTTGATCTCAGGCTCATCCAGAGCAATTACGCCCCGTCTGTCTTTCGCATTGAAAAAAAAGGAAAAAAAAGAAGAAAAAAGGGGGAAAAAAGAAAAAAAGAAAGAAGAAAAAAAGGAGAAAAAAGAAAAAAAGGAAAAAAAGAAGAAAAAAGAAAGAAAAAAGAGAAAATAGAAAACAGCTACATATCTCTCATGCTAATTTTGATTGGGTAGCAGCGTGTGCATTACATGACGTATCAAGCCAATCACTCTCTTGACGCTGACGGCTGTTGCTCCATCAAGATGTTAGACATTAGTGGATATTCATTTTCCCATAATCAAATAGAGGAAGCTCAAATTCCTTGTCTCATTACGAGTTCAGGGTGGAATAAAAGAACGCTACGAACATGTCGAGGCTATTCATAATTCTGCTGAACATCTTGGCACAAAGTGTTTCATCTCACTGAGCCTCATTAGAAATTGCTCCTACAGAAGCCGACCACTTTTCTGAGAAAAGAAACACAGAAGAATTGGAACTAAACTGAAATCTGTTAATTTGCCGGAGCTAAGGTAGCTAAGAGTGATTTTTACCCTTAGTTTGACCTGACATTGATCAGTTTATTATCCGTTAAACACTTCCAACACCAAGAGTCAAAAAGGCTAAACCCGATGGTTTCCATACTACAATCCTCCAGAGCTGGACAGGGCTAAGCTCTTCCGGTAAGTTCACATGCGGCAATGGAAAATGCACCAGTACATCTACATGTAGCTTTGAAGAAGCCCAGAGTTATACCTGAAGCAAACACTCATGGGAGTTTTACTTCCACAAAAATGTTCTGAGGGCAGAATGAAAAATTCAGAGAGATAACCAATCAGATTGTAGAGGAGGCGGGTCCAAGCAACTAAAGGAAGCGGAGCCAAGATATATGGTTGTATTGTATCTGATCCTGTACTCCGTTGAATTTTCATATGGAAAAGGAAAATCTCAAACAAAGAGAAAGACACAAAATAATTATTTTCCAGCCTTTCCGCCACATCAGGAGCAACAAATGGACAATCTGATCTAATTCTGAGGTTTGAATAAAAGGTCCTCAAACCTCGATGCTTTTACGCTTATTGATTTTCCTGACTAGTAAATGAATTGGTGGATAAGTCCATGAAGAATTAAGTTAGAAGAATGCGTTGCTAATGGAGCAGGAAAATGCGATTGTGGGCATGTAAGAAGACCGTCTTGTGCAGGAAACCATTTCTCTCACCCACAGGCTTTGCACAGTGACAGAGTTAGAGAGAATGAAAGCCCAGGTGAGCCTTGTAGCAGGGAAGCCGTGTGGCACCGGTAATCCGCAAAGTACCATGTGCATTTCGGGTGAAGGGAGCCACATGATGTAATGTTGGGACAAGGAATAGGGTCTGAAATGGAGGAACCACGATACTTTTCAGGGGAAACATGATTTGATAGGACAGCAACCAGGCACATAAAAAAGCACAAAATAATAAATAAAGTTGCCCTTTAGCCAAGGAACAAAGATATAAACCAGTGGGCTGGACAAACAGACCAGCTTCTGTTTGCTAAGATGTGTGGAGCAGGCTTGCAGGACTGTATGGGCTGTGGCTGAAAAAAGTGGTTGAAAAAACTGGAGTTCTCTAATTTATACTCCGTGTGAATGAAAGAGCACAATGTTTTTCGGTGTATCTTTGATAGTCACAGAAAAAGGAGATTATATACTTTGCTGTAGGGAAATTTGTTCCTGGTTGTAAAACACCCAGCTCCATGGGTCTGCATGGAGTGCTCAACCTCACCAAAATCGGATCACATGAATGTAAATTACTGCATGTTTTTGAATGCGTATGATTTGAGAAAAAGAACAATTTGTACTCTAATGGGAAAAGGAGACCTCTGTAGGGTCTTAGTTTTTAACAAAATAGTGGGGGGAGCTACAGAGGGTTGAAGACAGATTACTTCCCTTCCAGAGAAACCGGCCCCATGTCCTACACAGGGCCGTATTAAGACCCCCTGGGCCCTATAAGGACCCCCCCCACACGATCTTTTTTACATTTTCTTTTTGCACACCCTCTAAGTCGCTGACGTCTGTCCATCTTGATTCATGCTAGCTTGCCAACACTAACACTAACTAACAGCACAGTCATTTATTATGCAAATGGCCGCACGGTCACAAAGGGAGCTGATTGGTGGCTTGCGGACTTCAGAAATGCTCTGCTTGGCGCCCCCATGAGGACGTGTTGCCCCTGTGCACCTGCCAAAATGCCCGTATGGTTAAGAACATAAGAAGAAAAGAGGAGACCATTCGGCCCATCAAGCTCGTTTGGGGAGAACTTAACTTTTCTAGCTCTGATTTAAAGGAATCTCGGCCCGCTTCTTGGTCGTGGCTGTTACAAATGGGAGGCGACAGTCTATGTCCAGGAACTGAGCGAGCAGCACAGTCTGGTTCTTCACTGATCACCTGCTGCGTCTTCCTACCCATGGTTCTGGTTGTCAGCCAAGTCGGGGAATGTGATCCTGCTTCTTGCTGGAGTGATTAGTGTCCACCAGCTGCGTCCCCACTGGCTTTCCTCACAGGCAGCCCCCCCCCCCCCGATACTCGTGGGGATGTTGGCACTTGCTGCACCACTGCATACTGCTGATTGTTACTTTCTGGGGTTCGGCGGACCCTTGCACACCACAGCATCACGACACTCGTGTGCAACGCGGGTCAGCGGGTTTCTGTGGAAACATCCCCCGGTCCCTTGTTAAAGGAAAACAAGGTCTTAATCAGATGACAGGCCTAATTAGTTCATTTGTGTTTCAGTTAATTTGTAAACTGTGGGACATGTGAAGCAAACAATGCAGATGTCACTGTCAATTTTGCTGGTTTGATGCAGTTACACCGCAGAAAATGTATAATATATAAAGCATATCAAATACAATGGTGCAGAAACAGGAATTGTGCAATTGCATTAGGCATGGCTGCTGATTTTGATGATAAAAACGAAAACTTGTCCAATCATTATTTTCACTGGATTTGAAAATTGCTTTTGAAAGTACAGGTGCCGTGATAACCCTCATCCTCCTGGCTGGGAGGTATGCTAAGCAAAGTCAGCCAAACACGGTCAACACTGACCGAAATCGCATGGAAATCTGTGTTTCGAAAAAGGAGCTTGATGAATGCTGTGGTTGGAGGGAGGTGAGCGGTGAAGCCTGGTCAGCTAATTACACATTATGACTTATAGGCCACAGCGATGAGGTCATTGCCATGGGAGGTCATGTGACAGGGGCTTGAAAGGCCCACGGAGCAACTAGCAGCCCTGCAACTGACACTGATCACATGAGCAAGAAAATGTTACTCAGGTTTCGTCACAGGAATGACTGGAAGAGTTAAGATTAGAGATACAAATAGAAAAGAAGTATTGTGCTTATTTGGCTTTCAAATGCTTACTGGCTCCTCAACTTGGCAAACGCCTATTATTTATGGTTGTTTTTGCAGATGAACATGGACTTTCCCAGGGAAAACATCAAGCTCTGGAATAGTAGGACCAAATTAGGCTGCTGTTTTTAACACATTACTATCATACCTTAACTGATTGGTTCGAGTTTGAGGAATTTCAGTCCCCGAGTCCTGGACTGCTCCTGTTACAACATTGGTGAGAACTTCATGGTATAAGGGCCACCAGGAGTTCCAGGCATCTGATTGGTTCCTGGGGACATTCCACACAGCCAAACCCTATTTAGGATACAATGGCTATGAATTAGCATAAGTACCTGCTCTGTGAGTGACTGCTGTGAGTATAAAATGCACCTTGTCAAACACTTCAACTATCCAGCATCTAGCTAATTGAAATTCACAGCGAACTAGTCACATAGTTACATAGTTGTATATGTATATATACTATATATAATTGTGTTTATTCAGATTTTTGATTGTGATATATTATCTTCTTCATTTTGTTATGTGGTGTCTACTTTTGTCTCTGTATGTCTGTGCAGTTGTAACAGAAGCAACATTCCTCCAGGATCTATTAAGTTTTTCTAAATCTGATAAACAGGTTCCCCATTACCCAGCTGCCACACTCCACACAATTGCCAGAGTCACGTTTGATAGAACCAGGGGGTCACTGACAATCAGAGGTACTCCAGGTTTCCCCCACATCCCAGAAGAGCACAAGTGACTCTTTTGTGTATAGTCTCATGGAAGAACACGTGTGACTCCTGGATTTTCCGCTCCTCAGGGATCAATCAAATCTCCTCATGTTTAAGAAACCAGTGTGTATCAGAATGTCAAATCAGATTCTGTCTGTCTCATGAAGCTATTAGATGTGAAAACTCTTCCTAAATCCAATAAACAAACTGTGTCTTGCATGCACAATAGCAATATCTCAGAATTTCATGCAGGTAACAGCCCTGCAACAGGACGGGCTACACTTACTGGTCATGTCTCCTGCCCTTCACGCGTGTTTAATGCACACATCATTTGCACCATCCTGCAAGTTGCAAAATGCCTGCCAAACCTGAGCACTGAGCAATGTAAATGTGCCGGTCATCACCACCATCCCCAGACTGCATCCGCTAAGCCTCTGTTTATTTCCGTATACATCCTCCGAGGACTGGCCTTCCCCTCCCTCAGGGGTAAACATTTATTTTCTGTGGTATAAACCACGGGGGGCTCTGCACACCCGGTCAGTCTGTTTTCTTAAGGTGACAGTCACACTTCCTCATCCCCGTGCCCCTGTGGTTTATACGTAAAGTGCCAGTTTTTATATATATATATATTGAACTGAAATCCTTCATGCTGAGACGTTGCTATTTTTGCAACAGGAAAAAATATGGGGAGGAAGGAAGGAAAACTATCCTAGGTTAGTTCAATGCGGAATAAAAAATGGATTTCTTAGTTATTTCATGCTCCCCCAACCATTTTGTTGGTAGCAGATGCTATTGGCAAATCTATTTATGTGTTTTTTTCTCTCTCTTCTATCCACCAGCCAGGTTCAATTATGTGCTTATCAGTAAAGTGCAATTGTATGTTCTGGTCTCACAGAATGCTGTCCCCCGACGGTGTTCATAGCCCTCAGCTATGCTATTTTAAACTTAGCAGAATTGAGAGCAAAGGGTCAACAGTCCACACTAAGCCGAACCCCCCCCCTCCAGACACACACACCCCCCCAACCCCCAGAGCACCTGGCTTTTTACTGTTACTTCATTCATAGCTTAAGACAAGTAAATAAGTCAAATTCAAGTAAGTGGATTCATTAAACACATGAAGGAAAGCAAAACAGGCATTTCCTGTTTTTTTGTTTGAAAATAAAAATGTTTTCTAATTCCGAGAACAATAACATTTAGAGAGAGGCCCTACTCTTTGAACACATTAATATACTGGCAGTGCTCCAGAACACAGTGCTCGTAACTTTTCCATCATTTGCAGACTAGAAGTACCTCTCCCAGTTTGGCACCTACCGCACATCACCATCCAGCAAAAGCTAAGTGCTTCAGCCTACAGTGTGGAAATCGCTGCTTCACTCTGCTCCATCCCCTTGGTGCCCACCTACCAGCATGAGAACATAGGCAGGAGCAGAGGTCTCACAGCCAGATGATCCAGGACCACTAACTAAGAGGTCTCCAGCTCAAGCAGGCCACTGGAGGTTGAGAGAGAGAAAAATACTATATTCCTATAATCTACAAAAAGCCGATGGTAAGACGTGTCAACTGGGGGATGGGAGTAGAGTAATGAAGTTACAATTTTCACTGAAAAATAACTGATCGATCGACGTGCCAGATTTAACATGATGCGGGGCAAACAGAAGTGTCTCGCGGACTGAATTTGACTCAAAAGCTGGTACTCCGACAACCACGCTCAAAAGGGCTTTAAATAGACACAATAAACATCCATTCCTTGATCTTTTAAAAATCAGCGCTGTCCTATGATTAATCCACCCCCCCCCCCCCAGTTAGGTATGAGGGCCACATGTGAGAAGTAGGAGACATGGAAGTGACTGTCGCAAAGAAAATCTTTCGGTTTTGAGGTTAGAGGGCACTGCCAGAGGTTGTGGCAATTCTGGCAATTTTTGGGGGGCGTGGACAAAATCTGAGTCAATCACATTTGTGTGTGTATTTCACATATTTGTGCAGGCGCCCCGTAGCGCTCCATGAACAACGTTGCCCTCAGCAGTTGCCCACCTTGCCCTTGTCAGGATCTACCCACGAACAGGGAAACTGGGCCGGGACACATTAGAGCCCAGGAAAACCAGTGAGAAAGAAATGCGACAAAATCTGGGCACAACACATGTGGTGGCAGAGTAACCTGAAGCGTCTGAGTGACAGACGTGCAGAAGCTGCTTCTTTCAGTAGCTTGTCTGGGTTTTTCATTTGCTTTTTATCTCCAGCTTATGAGTTTCATTGCTAAGCTACGTGGGGATTCTAACAGACACATGTTTGTATTCAGTGGTGAATCTATTCAATACTTTAATGTTAATCAATGTCACTGTATTGGGTTTTACACAAGAAAAACATTTCTTCCTGGGCAAAGACAAGGCATGTAGATTTGAATTCTGTATGAAACTGTCCCTGAGACCTCACTGCCTGCTCTGTATACTGTATGTCTGCATCTAAGCTCTTTTCCCTTTCGAGATCAATCCCTAGAATGTTATGCAGGCCATCAAAATGTATGGCTCCCATTACAAACATCCCCTCACCATAATCCAATTACTGCCTACAGTGTATTTGATTACCCAAATTGCAGGCATTCATTACATTAATGATTGTTAAAAGTTGTTTGTTATTCGCCCATTTCCGCTGCTTTGAGTTCACGATGATGATACCGGCAGTCCGTTTCCCCGGCATTATTGTGCTTGGGAAGCATCTCTTGGGTTTCAAGCAAACTGATATCCTTAATGACTATGTTCAGTTTTAAAGGCTTTGTTCTGTTACATTTGCGAGGATACTAACAGTTCACGTGAAACTGAATTGTTAGTAATGACTTACTGGTAACCTTACTGTACTTTTTGCAATATAAAGCAGCTCAAATAATATAAAATGGTGAGTTGTTGATTTGGAGTCAAAACACAGATGTGTCTGTATTTACTGTACGTGTGCTATTTGGTCAGTAACAGGCACACTTGTCTAAAATGACTCACAATTATTACTAATACAAAAAGCATCTCCACTGCCCACTGTGGGTGCAACAGCTTCAGCAGCTTTAAAAACTTGTAAAAGAGAATTTCTATTTGTAAAAGAATTCACAATTGATTCATATATCAGTGTCTGTCACAGACAATAACTCCTTTGAATTGTATTTCTAAGAAGCTTTGCAGTGTGAAAACATACAAGTACTTTAATAAAGATTAAAAAGCTTATTTGGGTGATGTTATCCAGTAAATCATGGCATGTACAGTAGTTCTGATTGTATCATTGTTTGTTCTGCCATTATATACCTCCACTGTTTATAATAATGTAGAGTCACTACTTTTATAGTTTTTAGTGCTTCAGTATAAAAGTTCAGAAAAGCATACAGTCTGTGTCTGTCAGAGAATCTCCAGTTACACGGACAGCATGTAACGCACAGAAGAATTGCCGCTGTCCAGAATTTACAAATGTTAGGGCTGCAGGTGCTGTTTTATAATCTAGTACTCGTTAGCGTGTCGTAAATGTCCCTCACATTTCAGAAGCAAGACCGCAGAATGCTTTACTGTACTGATGGTGCCGTTAAAACAACAAGGCTGTTCCTAAGCTGGCAGCATTTCCCGAGCGAGAGGGACGGTGTGTGCTGGAACCGCCATGCAAGCGGCGTGTCAGGCCAAGGGAAGAGAAACACCTGCGGTAAAAAAAAAAAAACAAAAAAAAACAACGGTGTTGCTCATAGCGCAGCCAATTAAAAAAGGACGGTAAGCACAGAGAGCAACGGCTAACAGGCAGATGCCGATTGCTAACAGCTGCCAAAACCAGTTTTCGCCTCGTCTCTGATTCTCGTGACAGTGTTAGTGTTAAATCTGAATGGAAGAATACGGCAGAGGTGATGGAGGAAGCTCTTCACACCTTCGTTTTACAGCCTTTCGGTGGCTTGCAGTCATCGGGAGCCCATTGTTAGGGCTGGTGCCTCTGTCCAATGGAAAACACGTATCATCAAACTCCATTTTCTCAGAAACTACCAAATAAACCTAAAACAACATAATGGGACACTCTTAGCGCCATAAACAGAAACCTATCTTTACACAGATGTCAGTGAATTAACGGGTTAATGTTTTAAATGGATGTACGTCGATTGTTGTCGGCAAGGAAAATACGTCAGGGTCAACAATAAACAAGCTAATCTTGCTTTGTAGTCACAATTAACAATGTTGTTAGTTAGCTAGCTACATAGCTATCGACATTAAGTTGTTAAAATAAGCTATATAAATCATTACATACAAATGACCGTCATGAATATAAATGTTAACTAGCACAAACATTGTTTATAGTTAAATAGTTAAATAGATGACTTCATAAAACGTGATTTCATTGGTCTATTAGTATCTACTATCAGTAGACAGAGCAGATCTGTATTCCATCTGTAGGAAAAAGTCGCAATCGTCAAAAAGAGGACAAACGTGTTTTTCACCATAAAGTGATGATTGCAAACCATCGAATGCTGAAAAATCAGAGGGCTATTCACCGATGACTGAGCTTGTGGTTCTGTGCTAACACCCCCCGAAACCTGCATGTCTTTGCCCTCCACATGGGAGCATCATAGATGGAACTTTATAGACCATCTCACTTGTGTCTGTCGGTGGGCCGGCAGACTTGGATGAGGGATAATCCTGTTCAGCTGACCCTTAAACTGGAACATCTCTGGGACACTTTCCCATAATCCCTTTCCCTCGCTAAACTCTGCATGTTTGTTCAAACATTCCCATCTCCCCTTTTCAGAACTTCTTTGTGAGTGGTCTCAACATCTTCTGGTGCAAACCCTAGGAAGAGAACAAAGCAGGCAGCATGTGGCTCAGTGGGTTAAGTTTCTATACCTGCAATCAGAAAATTGCCAATTCAAAGCTGGCCACTGCATGCCTGTCGGTTGTTTTCTAGGCCCTTGACCCCCAGCTCCCTGGGTCCCACAACAGGCCAGTTCTGACAAATTCCCAAGTACAAAGAAATGCAATCAATACAAATTAGAACTATAATTGAGTTTTTCTTTTAACCGCTTGTTTATTATTTCTCCAGGTCAATCCTAGTGGTGAGGTTTGTCCTTTAAAATAGGTAAAGAGATTAGTGCATGCTATCTGTCATGTGCATAGCAAAGTAATTACACTGGGGTCCATTCAAATCACGCTGATTTTTAATTAAACGTTCCAACTAACACACATTACATTAAGATCGTAAGATCTGACCTCAGTCAGTCAAGACCTCAAATGAATAGTCTTTGTGCACCTTTGGTTTTGCACAGAGCTCATATGAATGGCCTCAGATTGTGTGCTCAAATTGCTGGACCTCCATACGCATTAAGACAGCCTCTTTGTTTATCGTCGTCCCATAACAAGCCTGTTGCAATGCATTATGTAATAATGCCCCATTATGTAATAACTGGAAACAATGTAACAAAGTTTCACTTCATTATGCAATAGCACCCGCATTTTGTATCAATCTGCCACGTTCTGTAATAGCTCGAAAGCAATATGCTACAATTTCCCTGCATTTTATAGAAAATCATTACATATTGCTGCAGTTATTACTAAATGCAAGACTTGCACTTTTTAATAATGAAAATGTAAAACTGTTCATTATGTAATAAACAACCAACATAGATGTCTTTACTGACACTTTGTCAAGTTATTACATAATGTGGCATAATTACATAATTATGCCCCCCCCCCCTTCAAGACAACACCTATTTCTGTAGCCGTGGAGTTCAGCTGTCAGGCAAAGCCAAGAGGGCAGGACTTGATATTTCTGCATGCAAGAGAGTAACACCCCCACCCACTTCTCCATACCATGCCGATGCCACAGGAGCTGCAGTCCCAGCCATATATGTAAAAGGATGGATGCATCTCGCCGTTGCCACAGAAGATACCGCTGCAGCTGGAGGTCTGCAGAGGGAGGAGGAAGGTCTGTGGGAGCAGGTTCTCCAGCAGACACAGACATGATCCTGGACGTCAGCAGTGGCCTCAAACCCACGCCTGTGACTAATCTTGGGGCAGAGTGACCAATTTCAAAGTCTAAACATGTTGGTTCTCTGTGCAGATGTCAGTCACCCCCCATCGACGCCCTGGCCTTTGCATGCGGCTGTTTGTATATCGTCCTTTTCCGTTCTTTGTGGGCGTCTGACGGAATCTCACCCAAATCAGTTCCGGCAGATTCAGAAGGATCCCTTTCGGTACTGTTCTCTCCTAGGTCCCTGCTCCACCTTAGGTTCTATGTACACACTGGACCAAGCATAAAAAATTCCAATTCATAAAACTTAAATTAACGTTCTGGGTGGCGTGATAGTGCTGTAGCTTGGGTGTCTCCCACATCTGGAGACCGGAGTTTGAGTTTCTGTCCTGGATCAGCATATGTGGAGTTTGCACGTTCTTCCCTGTGTCATCGTTAGGTTCCCCCTCTCAGTAACCCCCCCATGCTGTAGCTCCTGGGATAGGCCCGAGTGACCCTGCAGGGATGTATGATTATTCTTATAATTGGGAATAATGAGAATACGGTCAGTGAGATTACTGTGTCCTGTTTACTGGTATTTACCAGTTAAACACAGAGCATTCCCTAACATCATGGGTCTGGAAGCCAAATGTCAGCCATTACGTTCGGTCATAATAATGCATTACAATCACAAACAAGAATTATGTCTGATGGGTCACTGGACCCTGGACAAGAAATATGTGAAAACAAGATCATTTGACAAAGTCATTCAGCCATTTTGTCCAACAGAAATTAAGTTATAGCGTAGTCATGCAATTGTACGCCATCAAAGAGAATCAGTTTGAATTCCAAATTTTCAGCTGTAATTAGTTTTAAACCCTTAGTTCTGTATCCTTCCTTTTCTCTGCCCCTTCAGTTAATTTAATTTCACTGTAATTTATTACTTCTGCAAACAATACATGGGCTACTTCTTACATTTTCAATTTACTTCTTACATGACAGATAGGAATCAGCAGGACAAGTGATTAACTCATAAATTTTACTCATCTACTTCACTGATCTTCCTGTGAAACATTATCTGAATGTCACGTGATTACAGATATTTGCAGTTGAAAACACCCATGGACAGGCTTCACAAAAGCATTCTCACTAAATTTATGGTTATAAAAACCTCTTAAATTTTACTTATCTGCAGAGGCAACCGATTCAAGCCATTACGGACCCTGGTTCCTGCTCCATCTGCATCAGTTACTGAGATAGTTTGTCAAGGTAAAAGTGTCACATTTGCCATTAACGAACACACTCAGGCATGAACCTCCACTCTTTTCCTGATGCTCTGATTGATTGACCGATCAATTGGTTGTAACTGATGACTGCTGTTGGACTCATGCTGCCTTAGTCCCACTCTGTGTTTGGCTCATTGCCATCGTCTACTGACAGGGAGTTGCTCTTGTTGCTGCCTTGGTCCATCCAGTCAGATCATCTGGGTGCCTTGTATCTTCAGGGTCCCCATCTGGGCCGAGAGCCTAGGAAATGGGAGGGTGAGTGACGTGTTTGTTTTCATGGCTGTGATGATTCTGGAGGTTCTGGTTGGAGGCCAACCCAGTACTGTAGGGGCCCGTAATCTAGGAAATAAGGGACGTTTTTGCATCGATGTGTAACAATTCACATTATTCCCGCTAAGGGCAGTGTGTGGCTCAGTGGGTTAAGCCTCTGTGCCCGTGATCTGAAGGTCATTAGTTCAAGCCCAGCCATGGCACATTTTTGGCTCCTTGAGCAAGACCATTAACCCACAGCTCCATAGGCACTGCTGTGGGTGGCTGCCCAGCTTGTTCTTACCAACAGAGAGCAAGTAGGGGGAGGTACAAAGAGAGTTTTCCCATGGGGATCAATAAAGTATCATTAATAGTGCTTCTGATCCGTTCTAGGTTTAGCAGCGTTGCTTAAGCAGTGTGGCATAACTCCAATGAGACGTCTGTCATCACTGGCCCAGAAGCGAGTCCACAGTTTGCATAAAAAGACGATGCATTAAGTTTTGGTGAATGAAATTACCCTGCGCGTCTTCTGTGTCATCAGAGAAGAAGAACCGTGTATGGTAAGTTTAGCGCAAGAGTCATGTTGCCCTTGTTCACGCATGCTGTGTTCTACAGCTTGGTTAATGACGGAGCATCTCATCTCAGCAGCCTTTTCCAGCCCTGTGCCCTGGTGACGACAGCACCCGCTGCATCATCAAACATCAGGAGGGCAAGCATTCACACGGCATATCCTGTGCTGCTGACCCAGTGCTGGGCTCATTATCGGCAAACAGTGCAAGGTGTTCAAATTAGTTGCCAGAATAAGATCAAAAGAGCTAAGGAGGATTGAGCGAAGGAAAATATAGTTTTCCACCTCTTTTTGCAATGCTCTTCTGGGATAGCGTCTGCAAAGGGGAGGGAACCCAATGTAATTGCTTTCTGTCCGCTGGTTTTCAGTCCTACGTCTCCAGAGGGGATCTAGGGCATCATCCTGTGAACCATGAGGGATAGACCATCATGAAGTTTTTTTCAGCTCCTTAGTGAAGCATCTCAACAGTTTAAAAAAAGTTCAGGCTTCAAATGATATTGACCCAGTCGGGAGATACAGTATAACTTTAGACAGGAGAAGGATTCGTCGTTGCAGTGATGGTTCGACACCATCCCATACCTGAGACATGAACATGACGACAGCAATTATGTGGGATCACCGCTCAAGCTTCAGCCATACAGCACAGGAGTGCCGTGCCTCTGCTAAAAAAACTTGGTATGGTGACATCAGAAAGGTCTGAGCCGTAACGGTGACTGGCCGTGGCGAACGGCAAATCGAAATTTCCCTTAGAAACCAGCTACATTTTCACGGAGTTGAGTGGCAGAAAATGCATTATGAAATACAGCAGGGCTGTAATTAAATGTTCAACCTTTATGGTGATTATTCATGATCCCGGACTTTTCCTGCCCCCTGCCCAATCTTGACAACTGTGATGTGACACTGAGTCTCACGGGGTTCCAGTAGAAGCCCTTCAATTTAAATTTCACTAGTTGTTCTTAGTTTTTCCCTTTTTAATCTTTAGGGTGAGTCAAAGTATTTTCTGTGAATGTTAGCACTTTACCGTGTGTGTCATAATTCTGCTTGCAGTGGCACCGCACATGCAATGAGTACCATTAAACGAGTACCACAAGCAAGGAAGACCGTTGTAATGTAATGTAATGACTTTTGTAATCACTTTACTGGGCCCTAAGATGAAGAAATAAGGCTTAGGGTGTGAGAATCTGTCTTGGTCCATCCATCCATTTTCCAAACCGCTTATCCTACTGGGTCACGGGGGGTCCGGAGCCTATCCCAGAAGCAATGGGCA
>JAODJX010000040.1:15272990-15288931 GCA_026776945.1 Isichthys henryi | reverse complement strand
ACATGGGGAGAACATGCAAACTCCGCACACATGTGACCCAGGCGGGGATTCGAACCCGGATCCCAGAGGTGTGAGGCAACAGTGCTAACCACTGCACCACCACTCAGACCCTCTGTCTTGGTCCAAATTATGGTAACACAAAGAAGCAAATTATTTTCCTGTTAGTTGCCACCAAAGTAAACATTTGTTGAGTATAAGTGTAATAATGTAAATATATTTCTGTGTAAGAGTAATAAAGAGTAAGATGTATATGTGTGGATATGTCAGACAGTTCTATGTTTGATTTTTAACTTTCATGCCCAGGTGTGGCATACAGGGTGCAGGTTAGGATGATTCCAAGGGCCCCTGAGTGACAGAGGCCTGGAGAACCTGGAGCATAATCGGATTGATCTGGGTTGGGGGCCCAGTATGAAATGCTTTCATGGGGCCCAAAATCTCCAGTGGCTCCCCTGCTCATGCCCACTTTTTGGCCTTTTTTACTGCAAACATAAAACGAAAAGACAAACTATGTGAGCCCTCTAGGATTACCAGGTTTCCTATATTAATTACTCATAAATTACAAGTACAAGACAATGCGCTTAAGACAACATCAAAAATGAACCTGTGGATTTAATAACTGGTTGAACCTCCTTTGGCAACAATCAATAACCTCAAACAGGCGCTTCTGGTAGCTGTGGATCAGACTTGTGCAATATTCACGAGGAATTCAGGATCATTATTCCTTACAGAACTGCTTCAGCTCTGCCATATCCTTTTGATGCCTGGTGTGATCAGCTCCCTTCACATCATTCCATCGCATCTCTTTTGGGTTAATGTCTGGGCTCCGATTTATCCAAAAAAGATAAAAAAAGACATTATGCAACAGATTTATTTCATTGTTTAGGGTCAATGTCCCTGAGCTTTAGCTGGCTACCCTGGTATTATCTGGAAGGATGCCTTTATAATCTGGTAGGATTCCTTTATAATCTGGAAGGATGCCTTTATAATCTGGTAGGATTCCTTTATAATCTGGTAGGATGCCTTTATAATCTGGTAGGATACCTTTATTATCTGGTAGAGTACCTTTATAATCTGGTAGGATTCCTTTATAATCTGGAAGGATGCCTTTATAATCTGGTAGGATTCCTTTATAATCTGGTAGGATGCCTTTATAATCTGGTAGGATACCTTTATTATCTGGTAGAGTACCTTTATAATCTGGTAGGATACCTTTATAATCTGGTAGGATACCTTTATAATCTGGTAGGATACCTTTATAATCTGGTAGGATGCCTTTATAATCTGGTAGGATACCTTTATAATCTGGTAGGATACCTTTATAATCTGGTAGGATACCTTTATAATCTGGTAGGATACATTTGTTATCTTGCCATTTCATTTTCCTCTTGATGATGACAAGCTGTCCAAGCGCCGAGGCAGAAAAAATGGTCCCAAATTATGATGATCTCTCCACCATACTTCACCTCCGGGATGATGATTCCATGTTGGCACATGCTTGGTTTTTTTTTTTACACCATATGTGCGCTATGGTTTCTCCTCAAACAACTCAAGCTTTGTTTCATCTCCCCACAAAATATCTCCAAAGTAGCACTGTGGAGCAAGAAGGTAGTATGTAGCATGCTTCAGACGTGAGACAGTGTTTCTTTTTGCAGAGCGGAGGCTTCTTCTGTGGTGTCCTGCGGTGGACGCTATGCCTAGTCAATGTTTTGAATCATTGACAGACTCATGAACCAGTACCAATTATTTCTTCAAGCCTTTAGCTGTTATTCTAAGGTTCTTTTAAACCCTTTGAATATTCTGTGGTGTGTTTGGAGTCACCATGGATAAGTGCCTAATTGTAGGGAGAGAAGCCACAGTTCTAAATCATCTCCATTTATAGTCAGTTCGTCTAGCTCTGGACTGGCGAATATCTAAACTCTTTGAGGTGACTTTTCAACTCTTTCGAAGTTTATGCAGATCAACACTTCTCGATCGTAGGTCTCCTGAGATCTGTTATTTGTGAGGCATGGCTCACATCAGCAGATGCTTCTTATGAATAGCAAGCTCAAAATATTCGAGTAGCTCTAAGCCACACCCCTAATTTTATTTCATTAATTGGACTCCAAGGTTGCCTAACCCCAGACATCAACTACATTTTTTTGATGTCACTAGCCTGGTGGGTTCCCATATTTTTTCCATCCTACACTGTGAATGTTTGAATGATGTCTTCCATATGTACAATAATGATGCAATTATTTTTGTGTTCTTAGTTAATTGGTCATTATAGTAACTTACATGAAGATCAGACCATATTTTACGATGAATTTATACACAGATGCGGGTAATTCGAAGGGCTTCACACACTTTTTCTTGCCACCATGTTCACTGACTGGGGAGGGCAGACCGAGTTCTAAAAACATGACCCAGCTCTATTTCATAATTTGCTAACAACGTGTCCCAGGCGTCAGCTCTGATCCAGTGCTGGCAGCACAGTGTTAGAGACCTAAATGCTTTAGATGGTGCCTCTGCGAATTAGGAGGAGCAGCACACTGCTCTCTGCACACGGACATGGGGATGGGAAGCGCAGTCCAGTGATAACGCCGCCTGTTTACTTTTTGATGATTCTCCCTCAGTAAATTGCCTATATCTTCATCCTCACATTAAAAGTCCTTATATGGAAGGTGATCGGGGGTGAGGGTTATTTTAAGAGTTTCCTTTGAATTCCTCCTTTTGGAATTTCAGCAGAACAACACAGACCCTGAGCACTGTACATTCCACATGCTCTTACCAGACTCTGGACTAGTGATTTGGTTAGAGAAATTTCAGAGATGAAGGACATCAAACATCACGGCCTTTTCTTATACAGTACATACAGTATTCTAATTGTATTCTAATTTATACATTTTGCATATGCTGACCTAATAATATTCTTCTATGATGAATTTTTCCTTATTTTATATATGCCCAACGGCAATGTTACTGCAAAGTGATACTGAAATATTTTGATCAACTACTTGACTAACTGGTTTATTAAATATCACAAAGTATTCTTCCACACAGAAGATGGAATATTCTGCAATATATCTTGAGCTAAAGTGCATCAACCACTGGCGATGAGTTTTACGGAAAGGTCTAATTATTTCATCCAATCACACGTCAGAATCAGACTAGAGCAGGCTGCTTTAAAGGCCGGGGGAGCTGATGTCAGAGAAAGATACATAATATTAAATTGATCCGGTGAAATCCATGCAATGATCTCCCAGATGTTCACTTACCCTCATCCGGTTCTAGAGTGACCACCTAGTCCGTGTCAGGAGGGACTTCAAGGTTTTAACCTTCTACTTTAAACCTGAAAGGCCCCTGTGTTTGACTGATTAGTTCAGCTCTTCTTGTGCTTTGCCTGGGTTGTTTCCTTGACTGAGAGACTCATCCAGCTGTTTCACATTAACATTAGTGACACATGCGCGATTATAGGAGACTGACCAATCAGCACGCAGCAAGAGCTCAGTGCTAAAGTGAAATCCAGGTGTTTTTAATTAAAATGGTATCTTGAAAATCCTGTCCTAGTTCATAATGTCCCCTCTGGCATGGATTAGGTGCTCAGCCTGTCCAGGGCAAGGGCCCCAGTACAATATCCAGTCGTAAATATGATTAATATTTTAATATTTGATTGATAAAATCATTTTACATAGAAGCATCAGGTAGGCATCTGCTTCAGATTTGCAGTTATTAATTACAGTCATAAGATACATGAACGCACTGTACTGGAGCCAAAGGAAAAGCAAAAGCATTTTGTAAATCCTCTATGCACACAATCTATATAAAATCCATCTATCTATTTTTTAAACGCTTATGTTGGTCAGAGTTGCAGGGAGGCCTGGAGAATATCCCAGACAACACAGGGCGCAAGGCTGGGTACATGCTGGCCTGGATGCCAGTTATATAGTATCCATAAATGGAAATTAGTGTGTTGCTGCTGACTCTTAAAGACTTAGAGAACGTCCCACACATTTTTAATATATCTGAGCACCTACAAATTAACCAGGGATACAGAATTACCCTTAAAGTTCAAATTTCTTCTTCCAGGGAACAATAATGGTTGTTATATCCTTGAAAGAGTTACATCTGATGTGAGATTAGGAAAATTACTTTCGATTTCATTATCCCCCAAAGATCTCCCAATGACCCTCAAGCACGTAATTAATCATAACCACTTGTAACCAGATCTTACTATTCTAACATGATTGCTTAAACCAAATGTTTTTAGCTGGAACATTTACGGCCATTGCCTGCAGCAAAACCATCGAGAAAATGGAGAATCTGATGTTACCTTGTACTTAATGCTGGTCAAAACCCACTTGGCGCCCTGGGTAAGCTTCACTGCTGACACCCCTACCTCCCCTGCCCTCCCCCAGCACACTTCACAGCCCAATTTCACTTTGTTTCGTTTGGCTAACCCAGAGGGGGGGGGGGGCGCCCTCAGCAATTGCCCATCTTGCCCTTGCTGCCAGGATCCATGACAATGAAGCAGAACGACTGTCTCTCTGTTGTTTTTGATGCCGTTGGATGTGCCCATCATGGGCACTCATTCTGCGGTCAAGATCTGCTATCCGAGGGCGGCAGGAAGTATCCCCCCCCCCCAGCAGTCTTAACACCAAGTTTGACCTCTTTTGCGGAGTTTTGACACATAATGCAGCCACACAAGCTGGACTGTGGCTCTCCATTATCAAACTCCCCAAAATCACCCATACTGACATTTCGTATCAGCGCTTTCAGGGTTCCAAATTAACAATCTGGAAGGCTCTGCAATAAAAAATAGCATAAATATGAATATAAATGAAGATTAGGCTAATATAAGTGTACATTAGTTCTAATGCGACATCTCGTTGTTGTTAAGGAAATGTGTCACCTCGTAGATATTAGTGAGATACTGAGATATTCTGAATCTAATTTGCAAATTAACTTATGTGGGGCAACATATGTGGCCAGAGAAGTGTAAACACACATTCAGTACATAAATAGCTGACATGGTGTTATAAGTGTATGACTAGTTAACTTTAGCATAAATAACACAAAAACGTGGATGCCTGGTGTGGCAACAAGGTCTACACTTTTGCCAAGTGTCTTCGCAATGCAGGAAGGAATTTTCTGAATTAGTCATGCGTCACTTCGCAATGGGGATGCGTTCAGAAAAATGCGTCGTTAAGCGATTTCATCGTAGTGTGTATTTACACAAACCTAGACGGTATAGCCTACTGCACACCTAGGCTACAGTAAACTTTTTTATTCATAGAAAGAGTGCAGTCAAAAGCATTAACCAATAATATATTTCTTATTATCAAGTGTTATGTACTGTACATAATTGTATTAGCTATACTTTTATACGACTAGCAGCGCAGTAGGTCTGTTTGCACCCGCATTACCACAAATGCATTGCACTGCGACGTTACGATGGCTACAACGGTGCTAGGCAATATTTTTTCAGCACCATTATAATGTTACGGGACGACCATCATACATGCAGGCCGTCGTCGAGCAAAACATCATTGTGCAACGCATGACTGTATTCTACAACTTCAGGTGCTGGGCTGGTTGATCCCCAGGCCCTTGCTGATTGGAGTGGGCAGCTGTGACGTAGGGCCTGATGATGACCTACAAACCGTGTGACCATGAGCAATGGGCTGGTCAGAACCAGGCTGCTCTTCAGCTTGACTCTCATCAGTGGACACTCACAAAGACAGCACTGACATACATATATCTGGAGACTGGAAACCATAAAGCTGCTGGTCCAAGGCCGGGGTTGAACACTAAATAGGAACCACACTGATAAAACAGCCAACTGTGTAAATGGGTAAAAATTCTTAGCATTTTTGATTAAAAGCATCAAACACGCAGATAAATGGATCAGCCTAATAGATTAGCTTGAGTCTGATAAAGGAGGATTGGCCGACTGAAATGCCCTGAGATACCATAGCATGCAGAGTACAGAGGCTTAAAGCCAGCCCTACAGCTGAGGGCGGCAGTCACAGGAAAAGGGCAATTTTAGCACATTTGTGGAAATGTATGAAGCCAGTAGATGAGGTGGGATCCTCGAGAGAAATGCAGAGATAAACCTGGGGGCAGCCAGGGCAGGTCAAGGTTTATGTGATGACATAACAGCCACACAAAGGCTGCTCAAAGATAAACAGTCTTTAAGGATGGGGGCGCAGACCTGGCAGAGCAGAAGAGAACAATGAAGGGATTTCACACAATGGTTTACCTTTTCTACCGTAAAGGCCACGCAATACCGAAATGCCAGAGACAAAAACAATAATTCAGTCAGTTAGTCTCAGTGCAGTTAACTGTTTCAGGTATATCGATGAAATAAAATACAAAACATTTTAATTTTTAAAATAACAGCATACTTCGGGATTCATGTGCACTTGGTTTGCAGGTGTGTACAGCCCACTTTCGATCATTAATTCTTACCCAAAATTCTCCGGAGCCACTTGTTCTACTCAGGGTTGTGAGGGCCCCGGGGCCCGTATGAGAAGCTATGGATACACGGCAGCGGATAACCCATGACTGGGCAGCACTGCAGGGCACGCACACCACAGCACTGCAGGGCACGCACACCACAGCACTACAGGGCACGCACACCACAGCACTGCAGGGCACGCACACCACAGCACTACAGGGCACACACACGCCTTCAGACAATGTGGCAACTCCACTACACCTTAGCCTGTTTTTGCACTGTGAGGGGAAGCCAGGATATGTTTACATGTGAAACTGGGGCTGAAACCCTACTCCCAGAGATATGAGGCAACTGTGATAACAACTGCACCACCACACTACCTGAATTTGGATCCTAATTTATCCATTTCAATTTACATGAATTTAATAAGTCATTCATCATTTCTTACACCAATGAAGGATGCTTTATTATCTCTATGATTAAGGGTATGGAATTTGTTCAACCATGAAATTAAATATGTATTTTACTTTTTAACGGTAACAAAGGAATTATATTAATACAGACACATGACAATGGACTTCCTATAGGCCTATTCAGAATAATTTCATACAAGACAATGTTTTCTGTTTTATAAGAAAATGTGTGTAAATCATACTTCAAATACTTAACACGGGACATAAATTTAAAGAAAGAAGTCTCACCTACAACTGAGATTTGGCACCTCAATCCCATAGGGAACATGGGCGCCCAAGTTCCTCGGGGGGCGCCGACTTGTCAGCCAATTTCACATTGCCTCGGACGAGGGGCGCCGGCGGTCATGCTCGCCTAGGGCGCCGTATCGGCTAGGACCGGTACTGCCTCCAGCCCGTATAAAATGTGTCCCTTTCGCAACAGTTGGTCACCCGTGTGTAGGGGGAGCGCACGGATGCTGGGGGGCAGCGCTAATGCCACGGGCAGTAATAACAGGCGCTTCTCAGCCAAAGCATGTGCAGCTACTGCATTTTCCTCGGCTGTGGCGACTGCCTGGGTTGGACGCGCTTTTGCGTTTTACGCTTTAAGTAACGTTCGTTTGCGGCAACCATGTTTGGGAAACACGCCGAACACACGAAAGTGGTTCGTGTCGGCAAAGTATGGAGATGAATCAGAAGGAAATATTTTTTCCCGTCGCCTCATCTGTTGCACAACAAGAAGGGGAAACCCGTCAGGAAGAAAATGGTTAAGCGTAACTGCGTCTTTTCCACACTGCAAACGTCTTGGCTTTTTGCTTAATGAATGCAGACTATTCGGTTGGTCTTCCTCGGCCGGATCCGCCGCCCAGGGGACTGCCAGCTTCCCCGCTACTTCTACTCTTCGCTCCCCGCTGTGCGTCTGCGGTGGAATCAATATGAAATAAGTATTTTCCTTGAAAAATAACACAATAAATTATCTATTTATACACGAAAATCAAGAAAGAAGCGGTAAGTTTAATTTTTCATGTGCATGCGCGCAGGCGAGCGAACTTCACTGTGTTTTATACCTGCATGTCAGTCTGTACACATATAAACACCTGTTTATTTGGATACTTCTATCAACCTTGCCCTGTGGCGACGATGTGCTGCAAAAGGAAGCGTTTGGAAATAGTATTATTATACATTTATAATTCTGACATATAGGCTCCATCCTTTAATCTCCAGTTGCTGAGGATAAATTAGATGTGTATATATATATTTTTTTTAATTAAGGGTAATCCCTACGCGAATCACGGATTACATGTCAAATGGTCCTTCTCGAAACCGAATAAAAGTTGAATACAATAAAAGTAACGGTGTTGTAGATGTACTTCAAATAGTTTAATGTGTTATTTCTGCAGCATGCTGCCGGCTCAGGTTCATGATTCTGCTTCCTTTCGGCACCGACGTCGTATTCCGCCAAACTGGCTCGTTTTTTAGCGAAGAGCAAATTTAGACGAGAACCCGCATTATTTACCATAAATCATGTCTCCTGAAAAAAATTATGCCTGGAAAGACAGACAGCAATATCGAAAGAGTCCCGTGTTTTCCGCTGGGATCAGGCAGTTAATAAGCAGTGTGAAGTGTTTTATATGTGTATAATATAATGTAAGTCATGGAGACGCACGTTTTGCTGTGAAGTGCCTTTGATTTCGGAGCACAGGGGTTGCGAACCACCCTCCCCATGGGCGATGTCAGCTTTCATCCTGGGCGCTGTTTTAAAGTCGGCGACCGCATGTGTCCAATCGCGTAGCCCGTGCAAATGAACTTATTTCTCTAATAAACATTTCAGGATGCCCGTTTGCTGAGGAGTGTGTCTTAACCCCCTGTGCATGTGTGTGTGTGGGCCAGCGTTTAGCGCTTTTGCGTCTTTTGCTCGGCTGTTGCCCCCGATGGGTCGCTGGGTGAGGATCTGGACATCTCCTGACGGCAAACGGTCCCAGTGGCATGGTCCTGCCTTATTTGGAGTAAGGACACTGTTTATACCGCAATTTTTTTGGCGCAGGAGGGTGATCTGCGTTCGCTCAGCATTAAATCAAGCCGGCAGACGAGGTAAACGGAGATGCAGACTTAAGCTGGAGACGTGATGTTTGTGAATTGATATTTCCTGACGCTGTTGTGTGCATAACAGGGGGATGGGGGCACAACATTTTCCCAAGTAGCAGTCAAATGGCCATTTAGTTGAAATAAGATTTTAAGTGATAGATTAAGCAATGTGGAACTCTGCTAAACAATCAAAATGTTTTGTGTATGTGTGTAGCTAATATTTTATACACAGTAAGTTTTATTCCAGTCTCAGTCATTAATTCTCTGTCTGATTGTTTTACATAAGAAGAAAATTTTTATTCCCTCTATTGAACAGAGTCTGTCCCAAAGAGCTGGAACGTCTGTTTGAATTACAAAGAACATGGCAGCGTATAATCTAATTCTACAGTTCAGTAAACCTCAGTGTGTATACTGGTCAGCCATCGATTCATGGAGGTTTAAAACATTACCCACTGGCAGCAGGAAAGATGTGAAATCGTTTCTCTTTGTTAGCTTTGGGGGTTAGGTGATTATTTTATGAAAATGGAAGTAAAAGGAGTCACTTATCACAAAGACGCTCATTTTACTGAAATTTCCATTTGTCTTTTGTAACTGCTTATTAAGTATAGGGTCATGGTATTGGCCAGGAGCTGATCCCAGGAGGTCCTAGGGAAGCCCTAGATGTGAGGACATAGCTTGGGATTTCCTTTGTACATGTTCACCAAATTTCTGCTGATGCTTTCATGCCTGAGGACCCAGGCTGTAAGTGTGTTAGGACAGTATGAGTTTGTAAGAAACATCACTTGGCCTTTGTCCAGAAAAGAACCACTGATCACACACATTAGCTGGTTGCAGATCCTTGTAATCACCACTTTAGTGGCGTGTGTGTGTCTGTGTGTGTGTGTTGGAAACATACCTTTCCAACTGTTTTGAGGTCTTCTCTATTCATAGCCTTGTCTACCATGCACTCTCAGAAAAAAGGGTAAAAATTTGTACCTTTACTTGTCACTGTGGCTGTACCCTGCCAATTGTACCCTTAGCTGTAGGTAAATGTACCTACAGAGTATGTTTTACACTTTTCAGAGTACATTCATGTACTTTGGTACATAAATGCTGTTTGTACCTTTAGGATGTTCTTCAGAGCCCATATCTGTACCTTAAAAGGTACAATTATAAAGGTACAGCCCCAGTGACAAGAAAAACTCCACAAACCTGCATGTATTGCATGACTATGTGGCCAAAATGAGGCATAAGAACTTTTGCTTGCCTCTCCAGGCAAGAGTTTTTAAAATGGGATGGTGTCTCTCTCTACTCCCATGGGCCATCAGCTTGGAGAGCAGGAAGGGAACCTCGCTGTTCAGTCAGGTGGTGTCCTAGCAGTTGAGGAGCTTGTCACTCAAAGGTCACAGGTGGAAATGCCATGAAGAGTTAGGCGTATGTCCGTAGAGGGGTCGTGGCTCTGTGCACGTAGCCAGGATTGTTTGGGATAGGTGCTATGAGGCGGTGTGAGGCTCAGTGAGGTAGGACCCTGTGCCTGTGTTCGGAAGGTTGTTGGTTTATATTCTGAGGCTTTCGGACTGATGCTGCCATTGGGTCCCTGTGCTGTGGACCCCCCCCCCCCCAACTTGTATGTTTATCTATATGGCTCATGAACAACAAGATGGGGTAGGACAGAAAGAGAACTTTCCCTTGGGAATGTGTTAAGTATCACTAGTCTGTTCGATGAGCAGAGTAGATTATGGGTGTGGTTTTGGCTAGAGTTTAGGGCGGGACCAGATGCATGTCACTGTCTGATTGGCTGTTTGTAGCATGACATCACTGTCCTTCTGTCTCCCAATCTCTGGCCTCTGTTGTGGATTCCCATCCCCTGTCGGCCCCCTCATGTGCCCAGTGGCGTGCCATGGCCTAGCAGCATGGCGCAGCTGTACTTCCGGCGAACGGACAACTCCTCCTACAGGGACCGCATCCCATTGCGCATTGTGAGGGCCGAGGCGGAGCTCTCGCCCCTGGAGAAGGCCTACCTGAGCGCGGTGGAGAAGGGCGACTATGCCAGCGTCAAGCAGGCCCTGGAGGAGGCCGAGATCTACTTCAAGATCAACATCAACTGCATCGACCCGCTGGGCCGCACGGCGCTTCTCATCGCCATCGAGAACGAGAACCTGGAGATCATCGAGCTGCTGCTCAGCTTCAACGTCTACGTGGGGGACGCCCTGCTGCACGCCATCCGCAAGGAGGTGGTGGGGGCCGTGGAGCTGCTGCTGAATCACAAGAAGCCCAGCGGGGGCATGCAGGTGGGGGAGGGGGAGACACGGAATCACATTCGTAACATTTACTTTGCATTACTCATGCATGATTTTATTACATTGATTGTTTTGATTATACGTTCCTACTACGCAGAAGCATTTGGAGATGAATACATTATTCTGATTTATACTTCATTTATATAGCAAACACCTCTTGTCCAAAGCGATGCTCAGGTGAGGCTCAGATAATAGTTCAGCCAGTCCCTGGAGCAACTGGGGGGGGGGTTAAGAGCCTTGATCAAGGGGCCAACAGTGAAACCACTCTACCGAATCTGGGATTTGACCCGACACCCTTTCGATGGCGGGTTTGAGTGCGCAGAGCCGCACATGCGCACACACACCTGCCCACATATACGCACTGTAAAAAAAGATGACTTCCAAGTTTAAAATAAACTGTTTCTGTTTTGAGGCAAGATGGCCTACAAAAGAATTGTACTTCGTAAGATTTCTTAAAATAAGACAATATGCCTAAATGCAAGCAAATTCGTTAGTCAGTTTATTAATGAAATTCGAATTTTTTTCTAAATATGAGTATTATACTTGCTTAGATTTTCATTTATTTGCAGTGCATTCATTGGTCATTTAAATATGGACGCCTGCTGATTAACACAAATATACTGCTTCATACAGTTAATGCTTTGGCTCTATTTCAATGTCTGCAGCCTGTAGACAGGACCAGGAGTTTTAGTTATTGTGCAGCCAAGCATCAAAATGGCTTAGACATGTAATCTAACTGATTTTAAACATGGTGCATTGTTGGCGTCAGGCTCGCTGGTTCCGGCAGCCGCCCTCCTGGGCGATTCGCATTCACATTTGTCTAGAGTTTCAAAGAATGGTGCCGTAAACACAAAAAACATCCAGTTAATGAGAGAAGTCGGGGGAGAAGCGGTCAGACTTGTTAAAGCCAACTGGAAGGTCGCAAGTGCAAAAATAGCAGTGCAGTACGACAGTGGTGAACAGAAAGCGTCACCGACGACTCCGAATGCATCAGTCTGTGAAGTCTGGAGGAAAAAGCATGACCTACCTGCTACTATGTGTAGGAGTACTGTACATAATAAAGTGGCCACTGAGAATGTATCCACTCTCATCCACACGAATATGCAAAGCAGTCTTTGTTATACATGCACACACTCTATACTCATCTATACTCTCCCTGTTCTACTCTTATATACTACTCATATATGGACTCTGTTCTCATGTTGCCTTATACTCTCATACACATTCTCTTACCTATATTCATATTGCCTACCACTCTACTATAGACACTGTCATCTGCTTTTATTGCCTTAGCATATTTATATACTAAAATTTGTCACCAATACTCGTTTTCTTATACTCTGACATACAGATGCACATATACTCTAGCACACACAAACTCTCAGCCTTATACTCTAGCACATATACATACTCTCATGTACAGTAAACTCATATTGCCTTATACTCCACGGATAGTACATGTACATACTTTCATCTATACTCGTATTGCCTTGTATTCGACAGCTAGTACATGTACATACTCTCATGTATACTCCATATTGCCTTATTCTCTGGAACACGCACATACCCTTATGTATGCCCATATTACCTTATACTGTGGTATGCACATTCTATCATCTGTAATCAGAATATCTTGTGCTATAAGACACATCTACTGGGGTCAGATTGCATTAAGTCACACCCCAGTTGCTGCATGTCCAAGTCGCTCCGTGTTCTCGCGAATACATAATTACACCGTGTGGAATGCAAATGTGCAAATTTCCATGTCTCCGGATCAGAATTCTAGTAATCAAAAGGCTGAATGTGCTTTTTATATTGTTTTTCCTTTTTTTGTTTTTTTTCTTTCCCCAGAGACATACTTTGATGAGTGTGCGACACATGCTATGCTGTGGTGGGCGGGGGCTGGGGCGTGTTGGGCGGCTAAGATGAGAAAAAAGCCTTGGCTTAATTAACACCACCGAATGTATGATGTTGAAAAGACTGTTTGCGTTCCTGTCGCGAGCAGATCTTTCAAGAGAAAGGGGAGTTTATCAGAGTGAAGCCTTGTTATGACATGTTAGATATTTATAACCTACTACTGACGACATGGTGAATGTGGAAGAGGTGGGTTTTATTTAAATCAAATGGGCTCCTAATTAGCTGCTACCCTACCGCTGGAATGTTCCCATGGGACTGAGCACAGTGACACCCGATACCCTCTGCAGGACCCCCCACTCTCACAATCCCTTTCATATGCCAGGCAAGAGTGATTTTTATTAATCTCCCACTGCAATTGGGGGTTCCCCAGTGCAACGGTTTGACGACCAGGGTTTTCGGCAGCAGAATATTTCTTGGATGGGGGTCACCAGGGTAATAACATCATGGCTAGCACATGTAGGGTTCACCAATCTTTTTTACCGTGAGAGCTACTTTTACGAAGAAGTCAACCAAGAATTAATTATCCTTTCACGCTCATTCGGTAGGAAGTTGACGGTGTTCATCCCACAAATACGTATTCGTGAAATTGAAAACAAAATGTCAGATTTCTAGTAAGCTTTCGCTACTAGTACTGTAACTCGCAGTCCACACGCTGGCAACCGCTGACATAGAATGTGGGCCGTCTTTATGACATCATTTCCTGGCAGGTGATGGGAAACGGGACGGCATAGGGGAATCTGCGGTACCAGATGAAAGCGTCGGGATCTTGCCAATAATGTTCAGCAAACAGGAAGTGAGGTTCTTGGGTAGGACCAATGGTCTTATCAGGATGCCACTCGGGTGGGTGCTTGGGACCCCTGGGAGGGGTGGGGGGGTTTGGCTGTTTGCCATCGGTAGGGTGGGCAGAAGATCCATTTGCTCCTGGGTAGGAGAGGGACACCCCAGTGTCTTTCACTAAGGATGGACCCCATCTCACTTTACAGGTTCCTCCTGTCCTCCTGGATAAGCAGTTCTCAGACTTCACACCTGACATCACGCCCATTATCCTGGCAGCACATACCAATGACTACGAGATCATCAAGTTGCTGGTGCAGAAAGGCGTGTCGGTGCCACAGCCACATGAGGTGCGCTGCAACTGCGTGGAGTGCGTGTCCAGCTCGGACGTGGACAGCCTGCGCCATTCCCGCTCCCGCCTCAACATATACCGAGCGCTGGCCAGCCCCTCTCTCATCGCCCTGTCCAGTGAGGACCCCTTCCTCACTGCCTTCCAGCTCAGCTGGGAACTGCAGGAGCTCAGCAAAGTGGAGAATGAGTTCAAGCAGGAGTACGAGGAGCTGTCGCAGCAGTGCAAGCGCTTTGCTAAGGACCTTCTGGACCAGACGCGTAGCTCACGTGAGCTGGAGCTGATCCTCAACTTCCGCGATGATGCCAATCCGCTGGACGAGGAGAACATCAACGACCTGGCCCGCCTGAAACTGGCTATCAAGTATCACCAGAAGGAGGTGAGATGCTGGACTTTTTTGTGTTTATCTTTGGAGCTGGTGCTAGGAATCTGTTAAACCATGTAAGAGACTCTGTCTCCAAATGGGATCGCTGCCATATGTTGCTTAACCCGGATTGCCCTTTGGAGGACCAGTCTTAGCACCAAAATGGCCCAAAGCGCCTACAGCCCAATGGAAATACAAATAGCTATAAGGCAGCACAATATGTTCATCTCAACCAAATAGATCACAAAGCAACATTAACCCAGGTTCATTCAATCCAAAGTATCATCTGATTTTTTTATTTCCCATTTTCCCCTCTTTAAAATGTTTTAATCCCTTTACATTTTAGGAAAAGCTCTTCGTCTTCCATTAAGGGGAAAAAGGGAGACACTTTAGCATGATTGCTAATTAGTTGGCAGTAGCTCATCTGTGGTTCCTGGTGTGATAAATTTCAGTGCTAAAAGCCCCCTCACAGATAGTCGGCTGTTGAGGTTTCGCTACCTGATTTCTGGTTGGATGCTAGCTCTGTTTTAAGGATCGTTTCCTCCTTGGTTGTTCATTGATTAATTGTGGGACTGGTAATTAACTCAACAGTGTATTCCGTATTTGTGTGTTATTCTCAGGGTTGACAAGAAAGTGGGAGGAAGGGAAAGACTTTCAAGGGGTCCCAGACACTAGGGGGGAGTCCCTGAGTGTGTGAGCGTGGGTAATGGTGGCTTTGTTGTGGAGAAGAGGGTGGGCATCCTGTGGAATTTTATGAGGGCTCAGCCATGTCTTTGTGTAGCCCAGATTATACCACAATATTAGCAATACCAGGACCCATCTCTAGAGGGGGCCTCTCGGAAAGAAGTGCATTGTTACGCACCTGTAACAGGCCACAAACAGGGATGGTTTCCAGTTCTTCATAAGGATATAGTGCCAAGCAAAATGGAAACTGAGCCCTGATACACCAGGGCTACATGTGGAGTATGGTAATAGTGTGCTGTATGTAGTATGGATTCGTGTATGTGGGTAGTGTATTTGTAGTATGAATATTTTTAGGAAGGTAGTGAAGTTTTCTGTAGTGTGGCTTGGACTGGGTAGGTTGTTTACTTATCTGTCGGATGAAATGGTTTGGATAGGCAGTGTACTTGTCTGCAGTGTGGATTGCTCTAGGTAGGCAGTGTACTCGTCTGTAGTGTGGATTGCTCTAGGTAGGCAGTGTACTCGTCTGTAGTGTGGATTGCTCTAGGTAGGCAGTGTACTCGTCTGTAGTGTGGATTGCTCTAGGTAGGCAGTGTACTCGTCTGTA
>JAODJX010000040.1:15256993-15272764 GCA_026776945.1 Isichthys henryi | reverse complement strand
TAGTGTGGATTGCTCCAGGTAGGCAGTGTACTCGTCTGTAGTGTGGATTGCTCCAGGTAGGCAGTGTACTCGTCTGTAGTGTGGATTGCTCCAGGTAGGCAGTGTACTCGTCTGTGGTGTGGATTGGTGGACAAAAAGGTAAGAAAAATAACTGAAAGGGTGTCTTTTTTTTTTGAAGATTCATTGGAGTTTTTTTTCTGTTTTTTCTTGACTCGTCAGAATGGCTCATTTTAGCACCAAATCTGTCCTCTGCTGTGTTTGTTTGAACTGGTGACTGTACATATTCTGTAAGTGTCAGTGTCATCGTAGAGTCAAGATTGCCTGACTTCACTCCAAAGTCTTTTCATTTTGTGACACAAGGCAGTTTTCTTGGTGAAACAGCATTTCCTTTTACCTTAGGATGATAGAAAGGAATTGTTTTACTGCTACTGGAACTGTTGTGAATTTAATAAAGGCTGTACCAGCTGAAGACAGCTACTGCCTGTTGTCGCCGGCATCTCAGAGATCCTGATGTCAGATCAATGCAGGAGCCTGTAACATTTACAATGGTTGTTGCTGCCCCCCTCTGTAAAGGACTGGTATTACAGCTCAGTCCTTCATGCACTCATAGGTTTTGCTTTGTCAATCAAAATACTATGTAAACCCTGATGTTGGTCTTATTTTACAGACATATGCTTGTTTTCTGTTATCTCGGGGATAAGGGATTGACTGAATGTCCTGGTTATGCCTTTTTGTAAATTAAGAATGTACAGTGGTGTTTGACAGACAGCTGTGTCATCTGTGTTCGGGTAGTATACACTTGAGCAATCTGGGTGAAATTGCCTTTTATAATTATCTTACTGCAAGTGAGTCCCCCCCCTTACCGACACCTACCTCACTGTGACTTGGGAGGAATCTCCACACGACTTTGTTCCCATGACGACGGCAAACCCAGTCAGTTTAGCTGCAGTGCTCTCTCCTTTCGTTTACTCCCCTCAGAGCCCCCACCCCATGTGTTATGGTGGCAGTCACCCCAGTGCCCCCCACTTGTCTAAAGTGTCCGCACCATGTGACTTAGTGAATGTGGCCAATTGTGTGACAGACTATCGATCCATCAGGCAGCAAAACGCCTAAGGAGTTTTTGCGGCTAGAAACGCCAGGATGGGATTGTTGTCGTTCTGCTTCTATCTCAGCTGAATAACTTCAGTGTGAGTGCTAAAGTTTAAAAAGGGTCTTATTAAGGGAATCTGGTTTGATCCGAAGGATACCTGGCAGATAGGTAACATGTGACTACGTTGTTGCTGTCTGATGAAAACTACGCATACTTACTTGATTGTTATTGGGTGTATGCCATCTATACTAAACATTCTCCTGTCTATTGATAGTGTTTAACATCTAACTGACCAGTGAAAACATGTTTTACAAAGTCATCTTTTTAACATGTATTTAAGTTTGTACTTTTTAACATGGTAGCACTTTTTGTGAATTTAATACATTAATGCATTCATAAAGCATTATAAACATGGCTAAAAATACGCATTTAAAGGCATAACACATTATAACCATGTTTATTATGCATTATTAATGCTTTATGTAGCTACCTTCATAATGCAGTACAAAGCATCTTTAATGCTTGTGACGACCATTATAATGCATTATATCAGTATCTATAGTGCATTATACATGAGAGCTTTGAAGGAGCTTGTGAATTATACTCAACACTATAATGCCTTATGACTGTCAATAGAAGATGCTGTAATGCTTTATTAATTCTTATACTGACCATTATGATGGTATACATAAGGCATTGTAGATGAGAGCGCTAAGAAAAGTGTGACCGTTAACGTTTTGTACTCTTGATGGTCGTTTGTATGGATTTCTATATATAGCTAATTTTCACAATTTAACATAACTAGATACCCAGCCAGCTCACTTCATTAATTGTGAATATGAAGTGAGAATAGTTGGTATGTTATTTATTCTGATATACTTACCTTGCTGACAGTGAGTGTCCATTTAAAACATAAAATCTAATAGCTGTGTAAAGATCTGTTTACATACGTTTCTGTGTTTTTCATGCTCTTGCACTATTGGATTGTTGGGGATGCGTGTTTTTCATTGGACAGCGACGCTACACACTTAAGGAGGTTTTTACGTTTTGAACAGGCAGAATTTTAAATAAGAAAATGGTTTTCTTATTTGGAGGTAAACATCTTTTAGAAATATTTCCTGCCGAGCTCAGGGTGATATTCTGGAGCAAAATCTATAAGTCATCCAGCAGCTGGTCCGCATCAGGGTGGATCATTAAAAATGAATGTGGGAGGGGTCAGTGATTGCTAAATATCCCAAAGGATGGTGGGAAATTGCCCAACATCCACGTTGGATTTAACTTTTAATCTATAGCTAACGCCTGTTTAGACAGTGCTGGATTCGTATATGTTACGTCAGCAAACATTTGTGATCTGGAAATATAAGAATATAAATTTAAAATATAAACAAACTAGCTTGTGTAAAGACGTGTTATTTGCATGAAAATAAACTACAGCAGGTAAAAGGATG
Source organism: Isichthys henryi (assembly GCA_026776945.1). Taxonomy (NCBI): domain Eukaryota; kingdom Metazoa; phylum Chordata; class Actinopteri; order Osteoglossiformes; family Mormyridae; genus Isichthys; species Isichthys henryi. The sequence continues at coordinate 15,270,226 of JAODJX010000040.1, read as the reverse complement.
TGTCACCCTACTGTGAACCCACAGCAAGAAGCCCTAATGACGACCACATGACTTTCCATGGCTCGTCAACAGAATCACATCTGTATACATTTCAGGCCTGGCTTTGAATTAAGCCAAAGAATTAACTGTCACCCCTTTTATCCGCACCCATGTGTTTGACTGTCACAGTTGATATTTCAATGGCTAAGAAGTTTAACACAAGAGAACCGAACTACTGTATACATTATGTCACGTGTGTAACTCCTTGAGTTCCCATGTGTGCCACACAAGAATGTTTTTAAGCCATGGTGTTAAGTTCATTGGGAACACAATGTTGTTCTATATTCAGTTCAGTCATGACAAAATAGAAAACAACCATCATTAACTGTAGAACGGCTTTCCCGCCATAAACCAAGTTTCAGTTCCTGTTAGAAGTGATTATTTACTGTGCCAGTAATGAGCTTTATTAAACATTCACAGTGTCCGGCAAATACAGAGCGGCAGAGAAGTGGCGGTAAAGGAGGCGGGGAAATCCATTTCTCCGACTGGCTAATGGAGTTTGAGAAGCCGTTAGGCCTTAGCCATTTGTTCAGATGTTATTCTTTGCATCATTTAGTCGAGCAGAAGAAAGAATGTGAAAATGTACTCAAAGCCCATTTGCTGTGTGTGGCTCCGCCCCCTCACAGGGAGCTGGCAGAGGCTGTATAAGAATAGACGCCTGGTTAGCTGAGCATTGTGTTTGCTCTGTGGCTGTGTGACGGTAGCTTGATCTTCTGTGTTTCCATCAGGGCCTAGCAGAAGAGATTAATACGCAGGAAATAAGTTTTTGCCCCCTGAGGTCGTGTTTCTCAGCCTGACCACTGGCTCTCATGAAAATCTTCAGTAGTTTAGCTGTCGTTTGCATTCTGAATGTCACCATAATATCCTGCAGAGTGTGGTGTTTGTGAAGCCGCCTTCTGGAAGTAAAAGCATGGGACACGACCGCAAAATGGCTCATATTGCCATTTGCGGTCTCGAGTCCTCCATCGTGATGCATTTTATATTGATTTGCTGTGGGTGCAAATTCAGACATCAATTGTCCTTTTTTTTTTTTTTTTGATTATTACAGATAAAGTGTGTGACATTTCAGATCAACATGACGCAACAGTAGGAACATAGGCAGGGTAGTAAAATGAGTTACTAATGGATGGGAAGTAACCGGGAGCTATTATGGGATGTTTTGAATGCCATTTAAAGCACAAAGATTTAATCTGCACTAAGCTTGATCTGAATTTAATTGAATTGCGATGGAATATTTTTTTTCACTGACCGGGGGGGTCCTTGCTGTATATTTTGCCAACCAGGGGGGTATCCTTCATCATTTTGCAGACCGCGATCGTTCAGTTGCCCACCAATGAAATTAAATATTATCGATTAATCGTCCTATGATTAACCTAGAAATACGCCACGATCAACTGGTTGGCCACCACTATTTTCAAGGTATTTATAATGAAGATTCAAGAGGGGGCTCCCTAAAATGCCTGTCCTCATCACCAGCCTAAATTCGGACATGAACCTCACAGATCACAGGTTAGCAGTCTCCTTTCACCTCTCCACCACCTCCCCCTTGGTGATTAATCCAGGAGCTCCAAGCTAATGAAAGTCTAACCATATGTAGAACCATTTTTGTCAAAAGGAAATGCATAAAACATCAAATAAAATGTACATACTTTTGTTACTTACTGGCCATAGGCCAGTCCATAGCAAAGCTGCATCAGATCTTAAACACAAACATATGTGCTTGGGATCCCTCACTCAAGGCGTACAGATGGCAAATAGGTCTGGCTTTTTGATGACATTATGACTTCAATAACCTGGTTTGCAGCGGTTGCCCATGTAGCTGTAGATATAAATGGTTCAGCCCACATTGGTAACGCGGGTGGCCTGACTGGGAAAAGCGATGAGCTCCTCGGAACCGTGTGCGGGTTTAAAACTAAGCTGGAAGAAACTTCCCCAGCAAGTTCCACATGGTTCCACCCAGGCAGAACCAAGAAGCAGGAGTCACATTGTGCCATGTTGTAGGCGGTACCTATTGCTGATGTATCTGACAAAGTTGACAGGTGAAAATGCCTCTTTTCTCCCCGCCTGGCTGTCTGAAAAAAAAACGCTCGATGTTGATTTGAAAAGAGAATCTGTCAAGGGCTGAATTCTGTTCATTAAATTGGTGAATTGTAGTGACTGACTTACGAAAGTAAGAGAATGTGAAAGGACTTTTATTCCCACAAATTCCACCTTTCTCTACATAATTACTCGATAAAATGCCAAGACCTGATTCTTATTGACCTCCTATTCCTTAGCATTTTTTTGTTTAATGTCCTTTTGTCCTTTTCAACCTACAGTTTGTGGCTCAACCCAACTGTCAGCAGTTGCTTGCGTCGCGGTGGTACGACGAGTTTCCTGGCTGGAGACGCCGGCACTGGGGGGGGAAGTTCCTCACCTGTGTCTTCATCGGCCTCCTGTTTCCACTCTTCTCCCTCTTCTACCTGATTGCCCCCAAGAGCCGCTATGGTCTTTTCATCCGCAAGCCCTTCATCAAGTTCATCTGCCATACAGCTTCCTACCTGACCTTCCTCTTCCTCCTCCTGCTGGCCTCCCAGCACATCGTGTCCACAGAGCCCAACCGCCAGGGACCGGCGCCCACCGCCGTCGAATGGATGATCTTGCCCTGGGTCCTAGGTAATGGCAGGTGGCTGGCACTTTGACTCAAATAGGTAGAAACAGCAAACCATCACGGTGCTGTAAGACTAGCTTACAGTGAGATTTGGGCTGTTCCTTTGGTGGGTACTCAGTGTTCTAAAGCAGTACTCGGTGTTCTAAAGCAGTACTAACTGATCTAATGCAATACTCATTGTTCTAAAGGGTACTCGGTTATCTTCCCCCGAGGTCCAAAATCCACCAGCGGGAAAGATCTTATTGTGTTTCTGTTCATATGTGGACTGGAGTCTGCTATTTGAGTACTGCCTCTTTGGAAGGGTAGAAACCGTAAATCCCCAAAAGTGCATGACAACTGAATGCCATTTCCGAACCATATATATGGGGGGATGTAAAGTTAACAACCTCTACATTTGGGAGGACACATGAGAACACAGAAGGAAAAGTCTGAGGAGTTGTACCAAATTCTTTCTAATCCCTGTGCTGCCAAAGAAAAGTAAGCATATCTAGCAGAAGGGGGTGACGGATATCAGACGTGAACTTTAAACGCTCTTTCGCATGTGCAGTGCATTAGCTGATGCTAATTAAACATAACTGCAGTTGTTCTACTTGACTTTGTATTTGCATTGAGATATTAAAGAACATCCACCATCCATATGTGTCTTCTAGCTCTAAAAACATGATCTCATCTTCGGTGATGGTGATTGGTGATCGTTTTTCTTATTCTCCTTCCCACATGCAGGTTTTATCTGGACGGAGATTAAACAAATGTGGGACGGCGGGCTCCAGGACTACATCCACGACTGGTGGAACCTCATGGACTTTGTCATGAACTCTCTCTACCTGGCAACCATCTCCCTGAAGATTGTAGCATTCATGAAGGTGAGAGGACACTGAGGAACCAAGGACTGTGCTTCTGCCAGCTAGGAAATGATTTGCATGCCGTCTCATAACCTAATTTTCCTCTTTTTCTTCACTTTACCTGAAGATTCGGTTTGTTTATTGAATGTAACTCATTTGGCATGCAGTATATTGTGAGTGTATATATTTGTAAGTAGTGTATTTAGTCATCGAAGACTGCAATGAAGTCGGGCTTTTGGGAAAGGCTGACCTCTCTGTTTGTTGTCACTTCTCCTGGTTTTGAGAGGTAGACGGGGCAGTTATCTGTATCTCCTTTTGGTTTATTCCTTTATTTAGTTTTATGTTTTCAGTGTTTTTGTTTATTTTCCCTGGACCTCTTCTGTAGTCCTGCCCGCCATCCTTTACCTGTGCATTTCGACAAATAACTAAGCCTGTTACTTGTACCATCGTGTTGTGTGGTAGTATTGTGTTGTACCATCGTGTTGTGTGGTAGTATTGTGTTGTACCATTGTGTTGTGGGTCCCTTTCCTCCGTGTTGCGGTCAGACCTAGACTGGCCCATTTGATCAGATGGATAATGACAGTCGGTCCTCTCCGTAACCCAAGTTACCGGTGCTCTGTCCCCCTGCTCCTCACCAGTGCCATTGCGTTCCGTTTCTGCCCCCCTTCAGTACAGCGGCTGCAAGCCCAGGGACAACTGGGAGATGTGGCACCCCACGCTGGTGGCGGAGGCCGTGTTCGCCATCTCTAACATCTTCAGCTCGCTGCGGCTCATCTCGCTGTTCACGGCCAACTCGCACCTGGGCCCGCTGCAGATCTCGCTGGGCCGTATGCTGCTTGACATCCTCAAGTTCCTCTTCATCTACTGCCTGGTGCTGTTGGCCTTCGCCAACGGCCTCAATCAGCTCTACTTCTACTACGAGACGCAGGGCAGTGACGACCCCAGACCCTGCAAGGGCATCCGCTGCGAAAAGCAGAACAACGCCTTCTCAACGTAAATTTAGATTTATATCCACCCTTACTGATTGGACGACAGCTTGGATTTAGCATGCATTGCTAATTATTGCTCGATTTAATGCAGCAGTGGTCTGTTAAACCAGACTATGATGTACAGAGCATGGTAACCCTACTCACTATGGCTCCCCTCCAAAGCTTCATGTCTTCCTGTTGAGAACACAATCCATGGAATGCAGATATGTTAAAGCCTTAAAGCAGTCTGAATCCTTTCCGTTAGACATGCTGAATAACAGTGTGCGCGCCTACAGTGAACCCTTGAGGCAATTTAATATTATCTTCGTGTCGTACTAAATGGTTGTAGCCCAACAGTTGACTGTAAAACATGCAGTATTGTGAAGGAGTTCAATGTCGTGACTTAACACCTGAAGCCCCAGGAAGCAGAATATCCAAATAAGGAGCACTGCATTCGCTGGTTGAATAGCTTTGGATATCTGCTGTAGAAATGGATGAAAACAGATACGGTTATATAGTGATCTTTAGTGAGTTGTACTCACTGAAACTCTCAACATGCTGCCTTTCTTCCCCTTTCTCCTTAGGTTGTTTGAGACCCTGCAGTCTCTCTTTTGGTCGGTTTTTGGCTTGATCAGCCTCTATGTGACCAATGTTGGGCCCGACCACAAGTTCACCGAGTTTGTAGGCGCCACGATGTTCGGCACCTACAACATCATCTCTCTTGTGGTTCTCCTCAACATGCTGATAGCTATGATGAACAACTCGTACCAGCACATTGCTGTGAGACTTTATGACCATACATTTCCCTTTCCCGCCCACTCAGTCTCTCCCGTCACTTGTAGGAGCAATATACATAATGGATAAAAGCCTTTGGTTCAGATTTTTAAAGCTTTTTGTCACTGATGACATGAAATGTCTTAGGCATATGTGGAACAAGGTTGAATTGTATTATACTTTCTGTCAGAAATGTCATCCGTGTAGTTTGATATAATTTCTGTGTGAATGTTCTCTTCTGTTGAGTTTAACAGAGTCTCATACATCTGTAGGATCATGCAGACATTGAATGGAAATTTGCAAGAACGAAGCTGTGGATGAGTTACTTTGAAGAAGGAGGCACCTTGCCGTCCCCTTTTAATATCATCCCCAGCCCGAAGTCCGTGTGGTACCTCATCAAGTGGATAAAGAAGCACGTCTTCAAACGGACTAAGTCAAAAAGACCCGAAACCATTGGAACCCTCGGGGTGAGACCTCATCTTCAATGCAGAGTGTCTGTCAGCAATGAATGAATGATCATCTGGCATCAAACTTTAAAACAGTATGATGTAACTGAACTTGTATCTGTTGTATGTGAAGTTGCACTGGTTAAGCTTCCTTTTCTGGTTTGACTTACTCTGGCGTTTTATCCAACGTTTGTCACGCGAAATGTAAAAGCAACCAAAGCTCGTTCCATCTCCACGGAGCCCAAGTGCATTCGGACAAATAAGCGGCAGACAAGAGCCAGCTTTGATGCAGTATGATTTTGTGCCACTTGCTTGGCTGCCCGCCGTTTGCATGAAAGAGTAACATCAGGCGAGCGAATCACGGTGTCAACTTCTACCCCCCGCCCTTACAGAGACGTGCTGCTGAGAACCTCAGGTTAAACCACCAGTACCAGGTAATGTTGGGCTCCATCTGGGCGACGCTTCCTGGTTATGTGGGACGCACATCAAACGCATGTGAGCAACTGTCGCTCAACTTTCGCAGGAGGTGCTGCGGAACCTAGTGAAGAGGTATGTGGCAGCCATGATCAGAGATGCTAAGACGGAGGAGGGGCTGACTGAGGAGAACTTCAAGGTGAGATCCTCCAACATCTCCAGGAGGCAGTTTAGTCATAGATCCATGCTGCAGTCTGTATTTGAGTCTAATTCGTTCCTCATCGGAGGACGGTGAGAGAGGGACGACCAGTGAAACACCTTGTCTGATTTGTACTGTATAGGTTACATTGTTTTTTTGTTTTATCGACAATCACTTATCACCTGCGCGATGGATTTATTGTATTAATTCCATTAAAATGTCCTGCTGTACAAATGGACTGTAAATAAAGGTCATGGCCAAGCAACTAAATCAAGGACCACAAGGAGATTTATTTGTATGTAAATTTCATGCGTGATCTTCTTTGATATTGGTTTGTCTCGAGACCAGCCACTGAGCTAATGTGTATCAAACCATAATTCTCAAGATACGTTCTTTGCAGGGTTGGGGTCGTTCCGGAATGCATTCATTAATTCAAATCCAAATCAGAACATGGAATTGGAGTTTGGATTGAAAATTAATTACGGGGAACAGAATTGGAGTTGAATCCGACTTTCAGGGAGATTTAAATTCCAACTCCCGGTCCATTTCCTGATTTGGATTGAAATTGATGGATACATTCAGGAACAAACCTGGTTCTTTGGGCTCGGGCTGTTTCATCATACTATCAACATTTCTATAGTTTAAAATATTTGTTCCTGTCCTCACTGATAGCCTACACATTTTTCTAGACAAATATTTATAAAACGATGTTTTCATAGTTTATAACAGGAAATGTAATGGGATCTCTCATTAGACTGAGCATAGATTTTACTGTATTAAATCCAACTGATTTATCAAATGAGATGAGAGAAATAATTTTGGTTCTTTATTGAACCCTGAAGGGAGAATTAGGATTTATTCAGAAATAACATTTCATTAATCTGCTGTTTGGTATTTTTGCTTTTCCCTCATCTTTAAGGAACTGAAGCAAGACATTTCCAGCTTTCGCTATGAGGTTCTGGGCATGATGAAAGGCCATGGGTCTAAGGGGAGTACCGCCGCCTCAAGCCTCGCCTACCCTGATCACTCCCTCAAATACACACCAGCGCCCTCTGGGGGCCAGCAGAAGAACAAGCTCAACCTGTTTGACGTCACCAACATGCTGAAGCAGAACCCAGCAGGCTCCAGGTCACCAGAAGCCTTCAACGGTTTGGCCAATGGGTCTCTCCTCCTTCCTGCTGAGGCCCCCTCAACATCCACCTCCACTGCCCTACACAGGAAAGACTTCCCCAAGAATATCTCTGACTTCAGTCTGTATCAGAGGCGCCGCCGGGGTGGAAATTTAGGACACACCCCCAGCAAGATCTACTCCGTCTCTGAGGAGCTGGACGAATTGGACCCGGAGCAGCCAGGTCACGGCAGGAAGCAGGCAGAGCATTCGGGGCCAGTAGCTGGAAAGGAGTTACTGGGGGAAGTGTCCAGGTACCAGGGTGAGAAGGAGGGGGAGGGTAATCAAGAAGAGGATGAGTGTGAGAAGAGTAAAGATGGGGAAGAGGACTTGGGAGTAGAAGAACATTTGGAGGATAGGTTCCTCCAGACAGAGGTCAGGGAGGATGACAATGACTCATCTTTGTCAAGAGAGACGTAGCTGTGTCTGTGCGGCAGATAAAGCTTAAATGTGCCTGAGCGACAATCAAACGTGGTGTGTGAAGGAGCTGCTTCCGTGAGGTGGTGCCCGTTGGGGTGGAATAGGGTTTAGGGCGCGTGTTTCAGTTGGAGCAGAGGGGTCTTTAGACGAAGACCCGAGAAACGCCACCTCCTAGCAAGGCAGGGGGAGCCTCATTCATGAAGGGGGCAAGTTGTAACCAAATGCGGCTGCTTGCTCCCTCTGGAATCTCCCTGACACAGACTCACCTGATGGTGAGCAGACCGACTACCTGAACAAACCCCCTCGCTCTCCTCTCCGCGGACATGACTGTCTCCCCAGTCACCGATGAAAGAATCCACTAGAAAGCAGCAGATGTTCCTGTGTTTTCAGGTGCTGCCGTTTCATTTATTTATTTATTTTTTATTGCATGAATATTTATATGAATCAGCACACAAAGCGTCGGATTGTGTCACCTAAAAGCAAAAAATGATTTGCGTTGCACTTTGGGGACAGTTGGACATTTCGTTTTTTTTTTTCCCCTTTATGGAGTGAGAAGGACATACCATGGTAATTCTTTTTTCATAGCCCCCAGTTTGTCTAGTGCCTGTGACTTGCACAGAGCCCATACTCCGCCTTACTCAGTTAGCTTGAGCACTTTACACCGGGTGTCGTTCAGAGGATCGGACAGACTTCTTAAGGCAGAGTATCTTTAATTTGACCCTTTCTATGCAAAATAAAAACTGAACACCTGGACAACTTCTATCCCTCTCATTCGCACTTTGTATCACATGATGAGGGGTGTGTCTCGATTTCAGCACAACAGAGCCAGACCTGCTAAACCGTCACCTATCCTTGTACCAAGGGCATTTGTTCCTTTCCTCAGTGCAGTTGAAGTTACATACCCTGACGTGTGTTCCAAGCAGTTACTTAGCAGTCCAACAATATACTCTTTTCAAATTCTCATTAAACCATATTGCAATTGTGTACTATATGAGTTATGTATTAGGTGATAAAATATATGTATCTGATATTGATTATAGGTATATCTTTTTAAATTTAAGTTCTACTTTTAAAAGTACCATTTAATCTGTTATCGATAACTAAATAAATATGCTTATTTATTGTTAAATAGTTGCTTTTTAACATGTTTGACAAAGTATATTGCTAACACACAAACTCCAAAGGAACTGGTTGTCTTCATGGTAACTATGGCAACATGAGGTTGAAGCTTGTGTTACTTATTTAATCATATCTAATCACTGGGTGCTTTAAAAGGCTTTGTGGTGTTTTTTCTCCCTTCAATTAAGGGTGTGAGTCCAGGTTGATGTTTCAGGCTTTTATGGTGCTGAAAATTGATTTTTCTCCCCACCTACCAGGCTTTTGTAATTTTTACTTTAGGCTAACATTTTGTTATGTAAAAATATGTTAATAGGTGGGAATGAGTGTACTTGCCATTCAGGGATCTATTAAGAGTTGCTCTGAGATAAGGGATTCATTTAAATTCGTCAATGTTTTCCACACTGTTGGATACGTCTCCTTATTTCCAGCAAAACTCTAGGGCTTTTTTTCCGCAAAGGTGGGAAAGAGCCGCACATGAAAACACAAATGTACTTAAAGGTGTTTTAAGTGGTGCCCTAGCTTTGCCCCGAGGGGGGGGCGTGTAGGTTTCACAGAGATAGATTTCAGCTTTAAATGCACAAACCGCTGGACACATCACCATCAATGCCGAAGTCAGTTTTCAAAAAAAAGTTTTTATGTTAGATAAATTTTGTGATCTTGTGGATAGCATAGCATACATAAATACCCTCACCTGTGATTTTTGGGCCAGTAATTCTGGCACCTCTTCTTATGCTTCTGCATTTTAAAGAGTCCGTAATTAAGGACAGAACTGCCATGCCTTGTCCGAGGGGCCAATGACTTCAAGGGACTGTGGCAAATTCCTCCAAACTGGACTGTCTGTCGCACTAATGTTGGGTCCAACCATGAGTGTGTTGCATGGTTCGGTGTTTCTCAAAGGGGTCCTTGTGGACTATCTGGCTGGGAGTTTGGAGGGAGCAGAAATGCAGACTGCCTGGAGGTTCCCGAGAATCGGGTAGAGAAGCACTGGTGTAGCTCACAAACGCTGTAAGAATGGCATCAATAATGTGTCTTCCTCCACAGTAACCCATGTTTCCCCTGCTGACTGAGGTCATTTTCTATTTGTCTTTCTCCACAGGGTACGATGTCTGTCTTGGGCTCTCTGAGGCAAAAGCCAACTGTTGCACACTGCTATATTCTTTTTGGCATCAGTGCCACGATCACCCCCCTCCCTATGTTTGGTCAAAAGGCAATGGCACATTCGATTGGGCTCACCGGGGGTCTTGGAACAGTGCGGGGTTATGAATTTCGGATAATTAGGCACAGGTAGAGACAGTTGCGAAAGCTGTGGATGGCATGGTATATGAAACAAAAGTGAAACGCATAATTTGTATCCTCGCAATCAGTCCTGGCTGTTTTTGTTTGTTGTGATTTGACGACCATTCAATGGTTTTCATGCATTATTAACACCCTATGCTTGAATCACCAAAGCATTTTGGCAGCGACTTGGCTCTCAAATCGTTTACGCAAATTTATCAAGCCCTAGCTTTCCCAAACTAAGCGGGCATTTAATTGTGCAGGATTAATATACTGCAGATGCTCTGAGGGGTTTCAAATGGCATGTGGTCCACGTTTGGGGAATGAACACAAACCTTGAGGCTGTAGCCCCGCTGATGAGGTTGTCTGAGCAGCCTGCTGTGAGAGGTTTTAAGGGAACCGTAGCAAGCTTGCAACTAATTGTTTGCAATTGCAGGATATGTAAGCAAATACAGGCAACAGATGACAGTTGGAATCAGAATTTACCTCCTTATGGAACAAAGAGCAACCTTCATTTCCACGGAATCATGGACCAGCTAACCCATGCCAGGGAGAGCAGAACGTTCAAAATGTTTCTTGCTCAAAATGAGCATTTCTCATATTTCAAGAATTATTTCATATTTCAAAATTAAAGTGCCCTTCTGCTTTGGGAGGTGAGGTTTTTAGATGGACTTTTGATGAGGGATGTAGACAGAGGTCCTTCCGCAGGTGATTTTTCCGTCGCTCACCTCCAGGATTCGCCTCCACGTTCAACTGAGGCATCTTGTATGGATCTACTCACAAAGAGAAGTAGCCAGTCTGAATTTGTGTAGTTATATTCTGGGCTTTCATCACTCCTGGGAGTCTCGTGTCTATGAAATGACTTTATGAATTTCTGAATCTGATAAAAGCTAAATTTTGTCCCCCAACTGTTACATCTATACCTATTTTAAATAGACATTTTGACGGACATACCCCCTCCAGAACCGTGCCACATCTTCTGGTATTCTGAGTCAAAATATTTCCATCATCAACTATTTTTCAGCCACGATGAACTTCCATGTTTTTCTGCACCTTCCAGAAGATATTGGATGCATTTCTTATGCAGTTTGCAGGTATGGGTCACAAATCACATAGAGCGGATGTGATCTCATTTATCACTTCCTTAATTAGTTTCTGACGATGGTCATGAACAAAGTGTTTTTTTCTTTGTAGACCACCCTCTCATTGACTTTGGAGTGTTGGAGGTCCAGAAGGAGAAAGCAATTTCCGTAGCTACTGTGGAAAAGTTAGATCATCTCAGCAACCAAATAGTTTGAATGTCTCAGAGATGATGTGCACCATCTCTTAATAAGCTACACAGGAAGTGATACAGTATACATGTGATGTGTACGGGAAGTGACACAGTATACATGTGATGTGTACAGGAAGTGACACATTATACATGTGATGTGTACGGGAAGTGATACAGTATACATGTGATGTGTACGGGAAGTGATACGGTATACATGTGATGTGTACGGGAAGTGATACGGTATACATGTGATGTGTACGGGAAGTGACACAGTATACATGTGATGTGTACGGGAAGTGGCATCATATACACATGTCTTTCTGTACAGGAAGTTGCTGTATATAGACCATGTACTGTACAAGAAGTTGGGTCTTATACATTTGCAGTTCTGAATAGGAAGTAGAGCTGCATACAGGTAATTTTCTATACAGCAAGAACATATGGCAGCGAAAGAAAAGATACCTGTGTCATTGAAAAATTGATGAAAAATAGGAACAGAGAACATCCAGGAAGACACTGAGGATCTCTGAATTAGAATTTGAAGATGTTCACTATTAATTATATTCATTTTGAATCTGTTTCCAGCTCTTGGATAGTTTAGATAGTCTTTGGATAGGATGAGGAAATGTTCTTGTTCATCAGCAGTCGGCTTCCATTTAATAAATGAACACTAACAGCACACAATCAGCAGTCTGATTAATTTTTATATATATTAGTGTCATTTTCCGAAGTTCTTAACAAAACAAAATGAACGTGCTTTATTTTCCATTTGCAGAAGCATAGGTACATCGGACTGCTTCTTCAGCAACCCCACCTTGCCTTCCACAGCTTGGGGGCCACAGAACACACACACACACACACACGCACACGACTGTCCTGCTGAGGCCAGGCTCAAACTGGCCGTCTTCTGATCACACAGAGACTTACCCTGCTGAGCCACTCACTGCCCCGTCATCACAGAAGCAACAGTAGGCAACAGTAAGAATAGTTTAGCAGTTAAATTGAAATGGCAAGTGGGGATGTCATTAAAAACTATCGTAGTTTCAGGGGAAATTGTGGGGGGGGGTTCCAGTCTAGGAAGCTGCTCAGCCCCCACCTGGACCTGCCGCCCCTATGGATTTTTTATAAGGCTAAGCTGAGGCCTGAACGTAGGGCTTCATACTTGCCGTTCAAACCCCCAGTGTTTGTTTTTTATTCGACCACAAGAGGGAGCACAAAACTTAATGATTGGTAAGACGGTCTGTTCCGGAGGATCAAAACTCATACAGTAACCACGCTCCCCCCCCACACACACAGACACACACAATCAGCCCATACAGGACTCACCTAGTAGCCAAACGAGTGATGTCTACACATTGTTTCTTTGTAATGCCTCCATCTGTCCTGGATGTGCTGGTAGGCTGATCGTTTTCCCAGCTCTAGATGACAAGGTACATTTTCTATCTTCATAAGAAAAATCTCTGTGAGGGAGTACAACAGTGTCAGCTCTAATCCTCAAATATTAATGATAATGAGCGCAAAGTCAACCATTAACAAGCTGTTTTTTTTCCTCATGGTGGGGGCCTTATAGGGGGTGGCATGGTGGTGCAGTGGTTAGCACTATTGCCTCACACCTCTGGGACCCGGGTTCGAGTCTCCGCCTGGGT
>JAODJX010000040.1:15234548-15251211 GCA_026776945.1 Isichthys henryi | reverse complement strand
GTTACTGATGACCTACACGCAGTCTTCCTCCCACACTGGAAGCATTGTTCCTGTACTGGGAAGGAAACATGGCCAACAGCGATTATGTCTTGTGTTGACCCTCAAGCTCGCAATCTCCCTGACTCCCCCACTGTTTGATTTAGCTGGCAGTGTAAATCAAACAATGATGTGCAATGTTGTTTCAACGTCCAGCACAATCCCCATACTCCTACTGCAAGCGCATCTACAGAGACACTTAAGAGCAAGAGTTCTTCCGAAGGTCCCGTCTTACCCTGTCAATGCTTGTGACTGGAAGGTCACCAGGTCAAAAGCCCATGCTTGACTGAGTGGTTTCACTGGTGGGCCGTGGAGAATCCCCCTCTAACCCAAACTGCTTCAAGGCCACTGGCTGACTCTGCTGTTTGATCCTCGCTCATATGACACTTTGGACACAAGCCTCTGCTAACGTAACAAATGTAATATGACGTAGTGGAAGCCCACTTGATGCGGATTAGAAGACGCTTGTAATGCGGGACAGCTGTTGTGTGTATGTCTGTCTGTATCCAGCCGTGAATGTAGCTAATGACATTCTCCTGCATTGCCCTGCAGGTAAAGACTAGGTGACAGAAGCAGCACCATGTACAAATGCATGATTGCCCACGTTCCCTTCCGCGTGTGCATGTGTGTGCATGTGCACATGTGTGTTCGAGCAGCTCAAGCTTGCTTACCCGAGTCGATCTGGAATCCCTGCTCTGTGTCATTAGCTTGACAGGAGACCCTTGGAAAACAATAGTCCCGCAGTTGCAAGAACAGCTTGTTTATTTGTCCGAGGAGAGGTGCCACGTGTCCTGCGACCCTCCCCAGAAGGACTGGGACATGCCGGTTATGTGCCAAGTGGATGTTAAGACGTTGCGTTCAAATACTTTTTTTTTTCGATTCCTCCTTGAATTCATCTTTCAGTCTCCAACTCCGCAAGAGTTTTTAATTATCCTGTGGGGATATATAGCAGCTGTCAGCCGATTATCCTTCGCGGCTTTTCATTTCATGTTTCTCATTTTCCGTTCTTGATGCCAGCCCCCCCTCTTATGAAGGAGGTGACACATACCCGTGTGTCGTTTCGGGGCAACATGCCTTATTAATATGTCCTGTAGTTATAATCATCCTGTTAGTCCCCTCAAATCTGCCCCCTCCTGCCGGGACTTTGAATCGTTTTTGCTGAATGTTGGGTCACACCTTCATGTGTCCCCGCAGTTGGGCCGAGACCCACAAGAGTGATCCCTCACAGAGACTGAGTGATCCCTCACAGAGACTGAGCCAGGCGTAGACTTCTGCAGCATGAGCTGTGAGCCATGGCTAGATATAGAGCAAAAAGCATTACTGAATTAAATGGAGTGAAAACACAAAATGATCTAGCGGTATGTTTTTTTCAGCATCTCTGGTTGTGAGTTTTTGGGAAATCTCAGCAGTCTGCAGCAGACGGATGTGAAATTTTTGCATCCCAACTAAAGACTCATTCCCCTTTTTCTCTTATTTCTTCGTCTCGGGCTCCGGTTCCAGGACGGTGCTGTACGAGTGCTGCCCCGGTTACATGGCGATGGAGGGCGCGCAGGGATGCCCTGCTGGTGAGTGGCTCTGCAGAGACATCGATTTGCCTCTCGAGCGCAGGTCAGCCTGGCACACCGATTTCAGGCTTGGCGTAGTGAAGGGCAGCCTACAGGCAGGGGTCACACCTGTAGGACATTTGAGCAAAGGGCCTAATTTTTTTCAGTGAATGATCTGGCTGTATTCATGGTGGGAACACGTTACTTAAAGCTGTCATCTATAATGAATTAAAGATGCCTTCATAACCCATTATAATGGGTTCCCACCAATTTATAAAGTATTACATCATCTTCTATTGACAGTCATAAGGTGCTATAGCATGGATTATAATATTTCATAAGCTCCAATAAAGCACTCATCTATAATGCATTATAGCTACCTTCATAATGCGTTATAATGGTCAATATAAAAATTAAGGATGCTTTGTACTGCATTATGAAGGTATCTATAGTGCATTATAGATGAGAGCTTCATAAATAATTCATAATGCATAATAAAAATGACTAATGTGTGATGCCCTTTTATACATGTTTATAGCCGTGTTTATAACGCTTTATGAATGCACTATAATGTGTCATGAATGTGTTCATAGATTCTTACAGATATAAACGTAAAAAATGTTACCTTTATGGTTATATCCATGGGACTTAAAATACAGGTCACCTTCAAGAATGGTGAATATTTTGGAACTGATAATGATCAAATAATTTAACACTTCCCACAGGAACACTTCTGGGAGTACATTAACGTGCTCTGAGGGGGTTACTGGAGAAAGGTCGATGGTTTAATATTGCTTCATCCTCTTGGTTTAATGGTTTTATGCAATGTGTGAACATGAGGAATTGTTCTTGACACCTTTTATGGTAAATGGTGCAGTTATTTAAGCTATACAATACATTTCATTGATGCTTCTGTCCAAAGCAACTTACAATTACAGGGGTTGCAATTTATGTGTTCTCTCTGGGATTTGACCCTACAACCTTTGCATTGTTAGTACAATGCCGTACTTGTTGCGCTATAGAAGCTTACCTGGTCCCCATCTCCCCTCCCCCTAGCGGTCCCCATTGACCATGTTTATGGCACGCTGGGTCTTGTGAAGGCCACAACTACTCAGGAATATGCAAAGATCTCCAAGCTGAAGGAGGAGATCGAGGGTCCAGGCTCATACACAATGTTTGCCCCCAGCAACGATGCCTGGGACCTTCTAGAACCTGTGAGTCAAGCAGTGTGGTGCTACTGTGTTAATGTTAAGGAATACTGCGTATAGTACTTATGATCGTCCCTGTCCACAACCCTGTTTCCCAAAGCGGAAAATCGTGCTCCATTCATAACGATGATAACCCTCCTCATCTTTGTTATCACCACAAAGCCCAGGCATCCTGTAACACCACACATATGACATTCTTGGAGATTGTTTTCTTTGGGTTGTATTCTCTGCACTGTCACTGAAGAATCAGAAAGTGGAGTATAGTCACTGGTGGCTGATATTCATCTGTAATCAGCTCTCATTTGAGCTCAGTAATGGACAGTTTTAAACTAAATTTATGTGCCCTGATTGGCAGGACCTAAGAAATGCCCTGGTGAGCAACATAAACATTGAGTTGTACAACGCCCTCCGTTACCACATGGCAAATGGCCGACTCCTGACTAAGGACCTCAAGAATGGCCTGAAGATCTCCTCAGCGTACAACAGCCAGAGTCTTTATGTCAACCACTATTCCAATGGGGTGTGTTTCAGTCAAAATGTGCAGAAAACCTCTGTGTGTGCTCACATTCAAAATGCAAATTTAACATCATCATAATTTCTAATTTTCCGAGAAAGGTGCAACACAATGACCCTTGTCTCCATCTCCAATTCCTTTCAGGTTGTAACCATAAACTGTGCCAGGATTGTCCACGGCAATCAGGTGGCCACAAATGGGGTGGTGCATGTCATTGACCGTGTCATTTCCTCTGTAAGCAACACCATCAAGGAGGTCATTGAAGACAATGATGACCTCTCATCTCTGAGTGTAAGTGTCATAGGCAAGGTAACACACTGAATATACGTAAAATGTTATATTTGTAGAGCAGGATGTTGTTTGGAATGTTCTAGGTACCTTAGTTAAGAATGATGAGGTACCATGGTGAGGTCACCTTGTAATACAATCCTTATTGGCTTCCTACCTACAAGGTGATTGCAGACTGTACGATAGGGCCAGAACATGTAAGGCAAGCTGACCAATCAGAACACACGGAGCTCATAGGGGGTGGGGCTTAAAGCTCTAACAGCATTTCAGACAGAGTGAATAGAGATGTACAGTATGAGAAAAATTATGTGTTTTTGGAACATTGAAGCATGAAGATCTGTTCTAGTAGATCCCAAAAATATAATTATCAACAGTGAAAATAAGTACAATAGGGCCTCATTAAGGTCACAGCCAACAATTTTTTGTCACTGTTATCCCTCTGTCATGTGGAAGAGTAGCTAAGCAAGGGGGGGTGCAAACGGACTCTACCCCATCATCCCTCCAGGCTGTTGCATTAGCATCTGGAATGTTGGACACGTTGGGACAGTCTGGACACTTTACACTCTTTGCTCCTACTAACAAAGCCTTTGAGAAGCTGGACCGAGGCGCACTGGCGAGGATCATGAACAACAAGAACATTGTAGAAGGTAATTCGACAGCGTCCCTCTCCTTCTCAAACTGAACTAGAAGAAGCAAGTGCTGCTCAAGCTGGAAGGACCTAGAAACATGTCTATGATAGAGTAAAGTGGAACTTGATCCACAAGCATCTTCCAAGATTAACTTAGAGACCGGTGCCCAAACGCGCTACCTTGGCAGTACTTGTATTTTTGAAGGGGAACAGGCCATGAATTGAGTCACCTCGGACTCTTCACCCCAGTTGTTTGGGTTAGAGGCCTACATTCCCCAGTTTGGGAAGGCTGCCGTTGACCACTGTCAAATTCTCAGACGGACGGCAAACAGTTTGACAGCCATCGCAGTGCCGGCAGCAGAAGTTTAGAAATGCTAAGGCCGATCGCTGTTCCAACAGGAAGCACCGAGATGGTTAAAGATTGTAAGATGGAGACACTTAGGCTGCTCGGGGTCATCTGGAGCCGAATCCAGACAGCACAGGGTGCAAGGCTGGGGTATATCCTGGACAAGGTGTCTGAGCACTGTAAGGCACATGCACACAATTATACACTGCAAGCAACTTAGAAATGCCAAGTAGCTCAACGCATGTTTTTGGACTACAGAAGGAAATATGTGCGACAGAGTGAGAGCCTGCAAACTGCACGCAGAAGAGGTGGGATTCCAGACCCCTCCCCAGGGTCCATTTTTTGGGGGTCCCACATCCCCCCACAGGCATTTCAACAATTTAATCAATAGCTAACAAGCAGTCGGAAAGTCATAGCTAGCTAGCTGGTTAGCAAAACATGCTGCTTCAGCATTTTATATATGAGTAATGTGTTTCTTTAATATTTAGTGCAGTAGCTGGTGACGAGGTGGGTGAGTAGATGGCGGTAAGCGCTGTCACTGTCCGTCCCTGAAGGTGAGAACCAGCAGGCTGCCATTGATATTGACAGTGGTTTCCATACAGGGGCATAGCTAGAAATCCTACCCCCCCCCCCCCCTTGGTTTGCGTTGGCACTTGGTAGATTTTGCCAAATGGGTGGCCCACAATTATAGGTTTGGGGCCCCTACAAAGTGCTGGGCCCCCTGAATCGTGCCCCTTAACACACCTGTATCCATGTATGTACATTTACATAAAGCCAAATATCCATGTGTTTTAAATGCAGGTCTTGCAATGCTTAAATATTTACTAAATCCTTCATAAATGACTTTTGGAACGAACTTTCTGTTTAAACCTGTAAAGAAGGACTCTCTTCGATTTTTTTTTTTCCTTTTATCCTATCAAGCATGATTCGATTAGTACTCCTGAGCTAAGAATATGTTAACTGTATGCTTATAGATATAAGGGAAAAATATATATAAATTTGCCCAATAAGTGTTTATCAGCTAAAAGCACCACTTTGGTTAAGCTAAGTACAGTATGTGCCGGAAGCATAAACTAGGTTGCCAAGCAGCTTGAGGCACAGATATTTTCCCAGTTTGTATTTTTTCCGATTTCATTTTAATATGAACTAGATGTGTCAGCAGTACTGCTCACTGACATGTGTGGCCCGTTTGTATCTGTTTCTGCAGATACATTTTAATGGCCTTATGTCACTACGGATGGGCGCGTGAGAATGTGGGCATGTGTGAGAATGTCCCTCATCCCTTTGTGACTCTATTCATCCCCCCCCCAGCGCTGATGAAATTCCACCTTCTGGACACAATGCTGTGTTCTGAAGCCATTATGTTCGGCACCTCCTACGAGACAATGGAGGGTCACAACATCGAGATCGGCTGTGATGGCGAGAGCCTGACCATCAACGGTATAAAGATGGTGATGAAGAAGGACATCGTCACCACCAATGGTGTCATCCACCTGATTGATCAGGTGCTCATGCCTGATTCAGGTTAGCCACAGTCACCTGCTCAGCTCATGGGGGTTTTATTTGCACAAAAATGCTCTGAGGGCAGAACAAAAATTGATTGGTTCAGAGAGATAACCAATCAGATTATAGAGGAGGTGGGTACAAGCAGCAGGATAAGGCAGGAACAACCAATCAGATGTCTTAGTCCTGCCTCCTCTAGTTACTTGGACTTTACCTTCATTTTTCGTTCTGCCTACAAAACATTTTTGTGTAAAACTCCCACAAGCACCTGCTCACACTTCTTCCTTCTATCTTCCTGCACAATCTATGACTGAATCACTCTATTAATCCTTTAAATAGGATGAACGTCTCATTCTTTGACTAAAGAGTGTCTATGGTTTTTATGGCACAAGTATGGCTAAGCACTTTCATTCTGTGAAGAAGCGGCTTTCAGATAACATGATTATTTAAAGCCGACATTGTACAATTGACCCTTCCACACTGCGGACATTTTTTTTGTCCCTTTGGCAAGGGAAGCACAGTGTTTCAGATTATAGTGTTAGCTTAGAGCACCAAAATTGCACGAAAAATATATGAGAAACACGAGATGCAACGATCACTGTGACATCACTGTGACGTCACTGTGACAGGCTGCCGTAACCATGCTTGGCGTCCTCCAAACCAGCACTGTACACATACTCGTCTTTTATACATTTATGAGTTACCTAACGTTTGTGTGTCGTTTGCGGCTTTCGCAAAACTCCCATTTAATACCAATAGCCGACCCTGCGATTCCATTGAAACCTGCGATGGTGAAAGTTGCGATGCAGAAGGGTCAACTGCAACTCTTTCATTAAAATATTGAGCTAGTTCCTTAATATCTGTAGCTATAATATAAGTATATAACTGAAAAACGAGTCAAAGAATATATGAGATGCTTATAAGTATGGTAAGACACCACGGACTTTGGGAAGGGAGTAGTTATGTCATTTGACGATGAATGAGGTTGTCTTTCTGGCGTTTTTAGCTAAGCTGGTGATAGAGCTGATTGGTCAATCCCAGAGCGTCTTCGGCGATTTGGTTTCTCAGACGGGCCTTGCAGCAGCTATGAAGCCGGATGTGGAATACACAGCCCTGGCCCCACTCAATGGAGTCTTCACTGGTGAGGTCCATGGCCGGAAACAGCTTGCAACACTTATAGGCACTATGCTGGAGGGAAATCCAATAAATAGCTCTTTTCCTCATAAAATTAATTTTTAAAAAACCGCAACAAATTCAAGTAGCTGTAGGTCAGCATGCGGAATGAAGGTTGTGTACCGAAAAGCAGCTCATGAGTATGATCTGGAGTGTTTGATGTGGGTAACTGCTTATTGCTATAATGATCCATGCTAATAAAAACTCCAATCGGAATAAGTATGCAATAAGAGTCATAAACCTAGTATGACAGATTAACAACAGTAACGACAGTAATTATCCTATCAGTCTGCCTGTTATTTTTTAGAGTGCCAGAGCCGCCAAGACAAACATTCATCAGCCATCTGTTCAGGAAAACTGTCAGATATTCTATCCTGGCGACAGGGTGTGGAGGCCTGTGAAAACTGCGTCTAGCAAATCTCTATAGCATCCTGTTTGAGGCGTTATTCATCACATGCCGGAAGCATAAGACATTTGGGGCTTTTCCCCAGTTCTCAAACTGAGAGCGTAGTTGTTAGTACATCAGAGCTAAACAAATCATTTGGGGATCGTTCGGATTCATTCAGGGCTGTGGGGTGAGGTAGCTAAGGTTAAAAAAAAAAAAAAAACCTTAATTTCTCTTTTCAATTTGTAAAAAAATCCTGAGTCATGACAAATTCCCATAAACGTCCAGTTCAGAAACTAAGAAGCTACTGTCATTGGTTTAGTTGCTTGTCATATTCATTTGGATTTTGGATGCTTGTGGATGATTTTACTGGTGTTTTTCAGGGTTGGCGTTTTAGAGAGTGCTGATAAACAACTAGCTTTTATCATTGTGACAAGGAATAATTATTCCTAAGATTTTGAAGAACAGCTATTTTTTATTGTATTAATAACTATGCATTAAGAAATTAAGAATTAGTTATTACTGCGCTAATAAATAATAACTGATTGCTCGAAAAAGAGATGTTCGACAAATTCCCAGTGAAATTTTCAGTACCACACATGTCAACCGAAACTGAACTAAAGTTTGATGTTTGACGACCTATTGCTGGAGCGAGACTGTGACCTGCTTGTGCCATGTCACACCTCAGATGAGGTGATGACCATGGACCAGCGCCTCTTGAAGGTCATTCTGGAGAACCACATCCTGAAGAAGAAGGTTACCCTAAGTCAGCTATACAATGGCCAGCTCCTGGAGACACTTGGGGGGAAGTTCTTGCGGGTGTTCATCTACAGAACAGTGAGTTGCTCTTCCTTCATCCTCAATTAGCGGATAGACAGGCATTCACTGAGTCTTCTCATCCTAATGAAGTAATTTCTTCAATATGCTGTAAGTACAGGCTCCAGGTTACCATTGAAATTCTTTCCCTAAGTCTATGTTTAAGTAGAGTTTGTAGGTAAATTTCAACAACAATGATACATACATTACAATAGTAATAATAATATGGAGCTGACGACTCGCTGAAGCCGCGTAATGTTTTCAGGAGCTAAATTGACACTTGAAGTGCATCTTTTACGTGACTATGGTAATATGTGACACCCAGCCTGCTCTCCACAGTCTGTTTGCATTGAGAATGCCTGTATGGTGAGAGGCAGTAAGGAAGGGAGTAACGGGGCCCTCCATCTAATGGCAACTCTGATCAAGCCGGCCAAGATCAGCATCTATGAGTCCCTGATCAACGACGGACGCTTCAAGTGAGGATATGTCATTCAGCGCAGTCCTTAAATTTCTGTCTTCTTCCATGACAGTGTTGGCCATTTCATGTCCAGAAGGTACAAATCCAGACCTAGATTTTGTTTCTACCAACCAGTTGAGAGAGAATACTCTGTGACCGTTACTCTTTATGGTGAACTAGTTGACAGACACAAAATCTTGGTCTGGATTTGTAGCTTCTGGACCTGAAATGCTCAACACTGTCCATGGGACTTGTACTATGTACAATTCTTCCTGTTAGGGTTAGTGTTGGGCTCCCATTGTTCTGTAGGTTATTTCATCGGCTTTGTCAACATGACCCCTTTGAATTCCTCGGTGACGCTGCTTGTTTGTAGGATTTTCCTGTCCCTGATGGAAACTGCCGGTCTAACAGAACTTCTCCATCAAGATGGAGGCTACACCGTGTTTGCCCCAACAGACGACGCCTTCGATGGCCTGACCAAGGAGGACTTTGCTCTGCTCAGCAGTATGTTCATCCATGTTCTTACTTTATCTGTTTTATCCGTTATCGGCCCTCCTTTTTAATTTCAGATAAAAAAGTCCAAGCTTTGATAGATTTCATTGTTATATGCTTAACACCACTCGATTTCATTCAGGTGACCACAATGTCCTAAGGACCATCCTGCTCTACCACTTCAGTAATGGTACATTCATCAATGGTGGTCTGGAGAGGGGCGTCACCAACATACTGAAGACTATCCAGGGCAAGAACCTTCAAGTGTTGTCGGTAAAAAAAACAAACATAATTTTCATACCCTAGAACTGAGCCGAATTAGGGAAAACAACAGAGATAACATTGAGATTTTACTGAGATGAGCCTGTTAATAGAAGTCAAGAGGAAAAACAGTTAATCTAATTTCAAGATGCAAGGAGATGTCGACTTGCAATAAAGTGAGATTCTGCAACACTTCTTTTAAATCCAGCTGAGGCTTTGAGGGAGATTTCTGCAAACAAGAAAGCAGAGTCTTCAAATTTTATTGATTAATATTTTTCCAGGAAATATAATACGAAAACCAGACTTTGATCTACATTTTTTATGATTCTCTGGGTGGGTTTTAAATCAATATCTACTTAAATTCACACCTCAGTTCAGTTCCCTTATCACATTGTATACATAGTCCACAACTAAATCATTGAAGCAAAGAGCAGTTCTGTGTCGATTTGGCAAGAGTGAAGACCAACTATTGTAAAACCATTCATAAACCAGTGCAGGAAACTGTAAAAATATGGTTTCCAGTGCACAAGCAGGTCACAGTCATGCTCCAGCAATAGGTCGTCAAACATCAAACTTTAGTTCTCATGCACTCCTCTGAAATGGTCTCCTCACTGTCAATATTAACTGAGCTACCAGAGAGAAGTTCCATGTGGATTTTATATCAGTCCTAAATGGTTCTTAACATGAAATTTTTTTTTTCTATCAACCTTTCATGCAGACAAGCTTGAATTAGCACTCAACACAGGGCCATAGAAATTAACTCTTGACCTGTATTTGAAACTGGTCCTCTTGGGTCTATTTCCAGGAACATTCCATGAATAACACAATGATATTGTTCTGCAATGGACTGAAACAAATGCATTCTCTAATTTCCCGTCATTGCATCTGGTGACCACAGCCAGCAGATTTGAATTCATGTCCAGCATTGTGTTGCGAAATCGTGCCTTTTGAAGATGAGTGTGTCTGAAATAGTGATTACCGCGACCTTCTGAAATCGGAGATTTTTGTGTAGGAAGGAGTGTTATGAAAGCTGAGCGAATGGGCAGGAACAGATTTGCAGCTGTAGCAACCCACATGCACCCACCTCAGAAATGAGGCTAAATTACAGGACATTTATTACTCTTGATGAGATTTCATGGTTTTGTTTTATTAAGGACAGTCAATCATAGTAGCAAACCCATCTAGCATTGCAGGTTGTCAGTTTGATGATAAAAGTGCTAGATCTACATCCCACATACTGTGCAATCAGGCCTGTTGTAACTTAAATATACCTTTCAGCTGAATTTCTGCCTCTATGAACAATTAGTAAGTGCCTATGTGTTCTCTATGATGCGTATGTGTTCCCTATGATGCGTATGTGTTCTCTATGATGCCTATGAGTTCCTGATAATGTCTATATGTTCCCTATGATGCCTATGTGTTCCCTATGATGCGTATGTGTTCTCTATGATGTCTATGAGTTCCCAATGATGCGTATGTGTTCCCTATGATGCGTATGTGTTCCCTATGATGCGTATGTGTTCTCTATGATGCCTATGAGTTCCCAATGATGTCTATGTGTTCCCTATGATGCGTATGTGTTCCCTATGATGCGTATGTGTTCCCTATGATGCGTATGTGTTCTCTATGATGTCTATGAGTTCCCAATGATGCCTATGAGTTCCCAATGATGCCTATGAGTTCCCAATGATGTCTATGTGTTCCCTATAATGCGTATGTGTTCCCTATGATGCCTATGAGTTCCCTATGATGTCTATGTGTTCCCTACCATGAGCAAGGCTCCCGTGCTAGCTGGCCTGGGACCCCTGTGACCCTAATTTTGAAAATAGAGTTGTGAAAAACAGTTGACTGGATTATTATGTTACTGACTGTCATTTCCCGTCATCCAGGTTAATAACAGCATCCTGGTCAATTCAATCAATGTACCTGACAATGACCTCATGGCGTCCAATGGCGTGATCCACATCGTGAAGACCCTACTCTACCCTGCAGGTAAGTCAGTCAGCTGTCACTCTGGTAACAGAGGCTTAGGCTGACGTTGCTCAGTTTGGCAACAGCTTTCACATTCTTGGCTACGTTTCCAAGAGTGCGTCAAGTTGGGGCAACTGCCTCGCTTAAGCTGAGCATCTCACTACCTCTGGATCTTTGCCATGCTTTTTAGCCTCAGCAACATGTAGGGTGGGTGTCTAAAAGGGAACTCACTGCCCCTTTTCCCACACGACAGACTTACCAGTTGGGCGAGAGGACTTACTATTGCTCCTGAAAAGACTCATCAAGTACATCCAGATTAAGGTACCAAAGACCCAGCCTTTACACGCCATTTGTTTTCAACCCGAGGGTAATAATGCAATGCTCACCCATTGCACTTTCTCTCCACATGCAGTACGTGGCTGGATACACATACCATGAGATTCCCCTCACCTTCATCAGTAAGTCCACTGCGATGTTCTCAGTGACTAGTGCTGTCATAATGGAGTTAACACGGTGTCCCTCTCGGTCCTTTAGAGCAGATTAGGAAAACGGTGACCACCCAGCAAATCACAGGACAAGACATAATCATAAATAAAACAGGTAAAGGGCCAAAACACCAAGCCCACACAATGCATGCAATTCCATTGTTATAATGTATTGCTGTACCTGTTTATATGGAGCATGGTGAATACATGCTAGGAGAAACATTGTATCACCCAAACCCAGTTTGGTCATGTTACATTTCTGCTTCGAACTGAAAGCAGTTCAGGAAATTGAAAGGCAGGTTGTGAAGTAAGCTAGTAAACTGTACATAACAATGGCAAAATCAAAGGGTGCATTTCAATGAAGCTAAGTCATTAATTTAATCGTGGGACATCAATGTGTGGATTACGGCTGTGTGTGTATGAAGCAGATATCGACTGGGTTGGTATGACTAGCCATGCGATTTCAGATAAGCATTAGAAGTGCATTACCCACTAAATGGACTCAAGCCAGTGGGGTTTTATGGGGTTAAAAACATGTCTGAAGCTTAAGCCTTGAATATAATAAATAGTTCTTTCAGGGACAGCAGACTCTTATGTTCCAGTTCATTACTTTTGCATTGTTTATTTATTCAAATATATTAATGTTTGATCTATGGTTTTATGGTGAGTAGGTAACAGATGACATCATCATCATTTGACAGCATAGAAGGAAAGAACATTATCACTCATAAAGAGGGAGTAAATGTGAATTCTGAACATGGAAAAAGATTCATAAACCTCAGTGTCACAAGGAAATGCATGACTGGGTTGGTGCCACGTTGTAAAATATCTTTAACATCTGAATCTTTTAAAATGACGGAAATATTCTCATATGCTGGTTTGCTCCTGCTTTGGTCAGCAAAAATGTGATCTCTATTAACCGTAAACTTTGAACTTTAACCCTGATTGATGCCACATATTGCAGTTGTATGAATGATCACGTATATGTCGCCGATTAAAGAGACGGTGTCTTTGAAGAAGCAGCTGCAAATTGTGAGACAGCTTATCTTATTACTCTCATTGGCTGTGTGGTTATTGGGCTGTTTATGTGTTTAATTCTCCCTTGTTCATTCCTTACTTCTCCAGTCACCACAATTATTGAAGGTGAGCCAACTATCACTGAGATTACCAAGATCATCAGTCATGATCCCTATCTCACTGAACCTATCAGGGTTATGAAAAGTGAACCAATCAAGAAAGTCATAAAGGTTACTGAAGGTATATTTAGAATTTCAATAAAGTGAGCATAAAATATTGTTTTGTAAATATAATTGATTTGTAAGGTCCCTACGAAAACAGTCATACGTATGAAAAGGAGAAACTGTACCCTGTTTTCCCCAGTGCTGTCACCTTCGCTATTGTCTCTCCTATTTGCAGGGTCTCCGTATGTGATCAGCAGCTCTGGTGGTGAGCTTGACATGGAGGGAGAAATCAAGATTTGGCAAGAAGGTCAGTGACAGTTGATGGAAGAACTAATAATATTGGTTATTCACGTAGAAATTCTGACGGCTGGCTGCAGAAATACACGCAGGTGAGCTGAAGTCAGCAAGCAGTCTCAGTTAGATGTTTGTTTTTTTTGGTATATCGAGGGTGCCTCTCACAGGCCTGCCGTTCTCAGGCCCTGCCTTTCACAGGGCCGCCGCTCACAGGCCCAGCACTCTCAGGTCCGCCACTCACAGGCCCTGCCTCTCACAGGCCCCACCGCTCTCGGGCCTGCCACTAACAGGCCCATTGCTCTCAGGCCCACCATCCACAGGCCCTGCTATTCTCAGGTTCGCTACTCACAGGCCCCTTCTGCTTGGGTTGGCGGATCCACAGAGACCAAAGAAAAATGTACTTTATTGGTTTCATGAGTTTTCCAAGTGTAGTTTGTCTAATGCGTTTGAAAAAAAGTCCTACACAAATCTTATGAATTCACACAACTTTTCGTAAACAGCATTTTGAGTTATTTTGTGCCAAGGCTGTTCTAAGAGTGGTGAATTGTTCCGGATCATGTGTGGACCAGTAGGGGCCAGAGACTGGCAGGGGCTGAGAGTGGTGCCTGCAACCAGACGGTTCTCAAAATAGCGTCGCTTATGAGTTTTAAACAGCAAAAGGGCCACTACTCCACTCTTTAGAAAGGTCAAAGCTCAAATCAACCCATCGTATATTTCAGCATATTCATACATAAATTTTAAACGTTTCACTTCACATCTTTTTGTCTCTGTGGTTCAGTTAAAGGACAGAAATTATTTTTTTGCTCTATAAGAAATAATTAGTGCTTCACTAAATTAAAATTTATTCCTTAGGTTAAGGTACAGCTTTTTTTTTTGTTTTCTTAATTGTTTATTCTAAAGAGTGTTTTCCTCTCAGTCAGTATAACTGGATGAAGCATAGTCTCTTTCTCTCTCACACACACACAGACACACACAGACACACACAAACACACATACACATTTGAATTCATATCTTTATGGGGGACGTCCATTCCTTTGGAAAATCCTAATCTCCCAGCCCTAACCTGAACCAGAAGTGACCACCCAAAGTACAAGGCTTTTGACATTTTTAGTTTCATGATTGCAGCCACCGATTTTTAATAAAATTGAATTTCCTCTCGCACTCACACACACCTGCACACATCTTTGAACAGTGCTCAATAAAGGTGACAGCTGCAGCAGACAGCCTCTTATCTTTTCCCCTCCAGAAAGGTCAGTACCTGCCTTATCTCTGCCATGTCATTCCATTAGAGACTCCTGATGGTAAGACGCCCCTCCGCAGCAATGTACGCATACTGGGGGAGGAAGAGATCAAGCGAATCACAGAGGGAGGTCAGTGGGTGACGACATGCTTTCATGGCATCGGGCAATTTGCATCGACTCACAGTCTGCAAAGCCCCCAAGTGCTGCCCTTAAATTAACAAGCCCCTTTCCAAGCAATGGGCAGAGAACTGAATAGTTTAAATGGTACCTAGGTGCATTGCTGCATTGTAAAGAGCATGTACACATGGAAACTCATAGAGCTACAATTCTAGATCTCTTCATGCTGTCATGTGCATACACTGTTTATTTGTACATATGTTAAAGAAGATTTATCCATGGAAATCAGAAATTCTGATACTCCATGAGGTTCTGCGCTCCTGTCTGCTTTTCTGCACCATTACGTTACGGAAGCCTTGGCCGACTGCATCCAATTTGCATACAAAACGATGTATGCAAATGATATTAACAGCAATAGGCTGTTACGGCGTGCATGAGTAACTATGGAAACAATTGATAAGGGGGGCACATTCTCTCTCTAACAATGGAACAGCCAGGGTTTGTTAGTATTGAATTACAGTTCGGCTGTAGCATTTCTTCCAGTGTGTGAAAGCTAAGAAAAAGGCAGATATTCTAAAAGTTATGTGAGGGAAGCCGCTTTCTCGATGCTGCCTCGAAATAAGGCACAATGGAGGCAGGAGACATGATGAGATGTAAATTTAAATGACTTGCTGTTAGTTTAAAATGCATAGGGATTCATTTAAAATTTACATAATATCAAAATGTAAGTCTAATCTTTGACAAAAAAATTATATGATGTCTTCTTATTTTTATAATAATTTAATTAAATTGGCCTACATTAAAAAGATTAATCTTATATAAGATTTATTATTTTAATGCTTTGCAGGTTTGCAACGTTTTTTCTTTTTAAATAGATGCAGACAGTAATTCGGGTGCCAATGCAACTGTAATAAATGGAGTTTCTGACACTACGGGCTGCCCTGCTGACAAGCTCTTTAAAATATGAAGCATGTTTAATGGCTTCAGATGCATTTAGGTCACACTTTGGTGCTGGCAGCGTTTTCCTCTGACTCACTGAACATGGAGTTTCTCCTTCATGATTTCAAGGCCATTGAGTGACACCCTGCTGGAAACCTTAACTGGCAAAGAAGCACTATAGAAGGACTTTTTGAATGCCTGCGTTTCCCTTTCCACTTGTTAAATGCACTAACCGTGGTTGTTGCTGGATTTTTGAAGGTGAAACGGGGATCACCACACATACCACCGTGATTCGCGGAGATCCTCACATCATCAAAGGTATGATTGGAATTCTGAAGCCGGCAGTGAGGAGTGGCATTCATGGTGGACAGCAGTGATGTGCTATGAGTGAGTGGGCGTGATGTGTGGCTCTGTGAGATGCGAGTACAGTTCTATACCCATAATCAGAAGGTTACCGGTTCAGATCTTGTGGGTGGCAGAGTGATGTCTTCGGTGAACCCTTGAGCAAGGTCCTTAAACCCAAACACTCCTGGGACCCAGGTTTACCCTGAACACTGATCCTCATTTGTACATTGCATTGTACAGAAGGGTGACAAATCAATGTTAATCTTTTATACTACAGGGCCAGACTTCTCTAAGATCACCAGTCCTGAGCTGTTTGATGCAGAGTCCGAAAAAATCACCAAAATCATCCAAGGTGGGGCCCACTGTGATGCCCTGCTCGTCCGATCCTCCCGTGTGCCACGCCCCCTAATTACCCATGTGTGATTCCCTGATTGTCTC
>JAODJX010000040.1:15211314-15223551 GCA_026776945.1 Isichthys henryi | reverse complement strand
TGCAAAAACTCTTGTATTTTGCTTGGTTACTTATGGTTATGGTTAGGGCAGGGTGGGGGTTAAAGTTGTCATAGTTAACATTAGCATTTTTCCCATAGAAGTAAATGAGCAGGCCCCATAAGGATAGGTATACCCAACGTGAGTGTGTGTGTGTGTGTGTGTGTGTGTGTATGTGTGTGTGTGTGTGCACGCCTGCATGGAAAAATTTGTAATTCTCTTTTTTTGATTCTGTGCAGGGCATTCATGGAGAGTAATAAACTCACATATTGTTCTGATTTGTCAGGCAGGGTTTGCATATTTAATTCATAGATGGGGGCAACATCATTCATTTCAAACACTGCATCGCAAAGCCAGGACCTTCGTTGACTCCCAGCGTAATGTTTTCATCTCCTTAAGAGGAAAAACTCCCATATCTATAGCTAACCTTTCAACACATGAGAAGAAAACGGTCTAGAAGATTTCCATGAAAAAGACATTCGAAAAGGCATTTTGAAGCATCTTGTCATGCCCGGCTCGTCCGATCCTCGTGTGTGCCACGCCCCCCTGATTATCCATGTATGCCTCCCTAACCAGGCCCAGCTATATCCTGTTGTTTTGCCCTGTCTTTGTGCTATATCAGTCCACGTCTTGCCCTGCTTGTTGTCCGTCATTGATGTTAATGCTGTTGCCCTGCCCTGCCCTGCCCTGCCCGTAGCCGTCTTCCCCTTAATAAATCCCCGTTTTCCCCGACTTTCGCCTGCCTGATTCGTTCTTCCCTGCCTGCCAGCCTGCCTGTCCGCACCCGCGAAACCTGACACATCTGTTGACAGGTTAGATTTTTGTTTAATTCAATTTAAAAGGAAACTTGAAATGAATAGTGTGAGATTCAACTTTTTAAATTGTTCTCCTTCTACTAACAAGATACAAAGTTAATTATTGCACTCTCAGGAGAGGAAATTTAAACAGGATTAATTTAATAGTATAAAATTCATTTACTTTATATTTTCAATATTCTTTTCATATATATTTGTGGTAGAGTCCACGTTTACTCCTTTACCTCACTGCAAGGGATTCACTGCGATTCAATGCAAAGACTCTGTAAATGTCAAGGGACTCTTGCACCATTACCCTTACGCACCGAGCGTGTCCAGTACATGCACGGTTGCTGTCTCCTTTGCCCTAATCCAGTGCAGCAAATGAATTTAAACAAACCCTAACCCTAACCCTAACCCTAACCACACACACAGCATTTTTTGCACAATGCAGCAAAAATTTCATTCAACTCATTTTCCTTTTTTTAGACACTGAGCTCATTTGCTGCATGGGACAGCTTCCAGGATGTTCTGTCCTAGCGGTGTGAGTCTGCTTTCTTTCTCACACTTGCTATCACTCTCTTGTTTCCTAACCATTCTGTTGCTTGTTTCTGGGGTCATGTCTTCACCTGGCAGGTTAACACAATCTGAGGCTGAAGACATTGGGTTGTAGAACGGGAATGAAGGCACTGATAGACGAGCACCAGTCAGTGCAGGCAGACGATCACTGCACTGCTGATTACACTGCTTAATAGAACCCCAACTGAAAATTTTGGGTTTTTATTTTACGAAATTAAGCAAACCTCAATAGACCAAAAACAAACCTCAAATTAAACATTAAAAAACATACAATTATATTAAGTACTTTTGACTTGAACATTTTTAACTTTTAATATTTTTTGAAGTTAGTACACATATCCATCAGATAAGAGTCTTTGACATTTGTCTATACAATTGAAATTCTTTGACCTTTAAGAAGTTAAGACTAATAATTAGGCTCTTTTTTGACATTTATCAGTATCAAAATCCAAGCTCAGGTGTCCCACCTGTATTTGTGTCTGGGGATTTTCAAGTGTGTTAATAAAATTTTACAATTTTATTTACCTACTGTATTGCTAATGTTTTCCCATTTAAATTAAATTGCTATTACATGTATGACTTAGAAGATTTCTCAGTGCAAAAACTAACTTCTATGAGTGCTTTAGGCTTGTAAGTGGGGGGAGGGGATAACCATCGTTGGTTACTGCCATTGGTTACTGGTGTCACTTAAGGCCAAATAAGCAAAATAAGTGAACCAATCGCGATCAAGAGAAGTTATCCAATCAGAAAAGTGCTGAATGATTCCAGCTCCATCCATCTATCTTCCAACTGCTTATCCCAAGTCGAAACATTTCCAGTGCAGAAGGAGTAAAACTTTTGAATGGAAAGGCCATGGCAGAGTCGGGGGAAACACGGCTTCTAGTCAAGCATTAAATGTGTTAATCTTCTGCGGAGATAACAAAAGAAGAAAAGACATCATAACTGTGTGATTCACAACTGCGAAAAAAAAGACATTTGGCTGCTCAAAGATTGTTTGACATGTTCTTTTCTCACTCGCTTATCCTGATAGCGGACTGAGTCTCTTTTTGAAGAAAGTTGCCCTTGAAGGGCAGCCTAATTTCCGCAGCCCTTATAAACGGCGTGTTTGAATAGGTGGTTCCTGTTTTCCCTGACGTTTTTGCCAGCTGGCCTTTTTAGACAGTCTCGTCATTAATAGGGTTAAGAGTCATTCGGCACCATTCATAGCTGTTATGGTTTAAGTGCTCATTAGACTCTCCACTGACAGATTTGTTTATTTTTAAATTGAACATAAAAATACTTTTGTCTCTTGTGTGACACTTTCCCATGTCTCTGCTGGCTGATACCAACTCCCCCCCCCCCCCACTTTCATCCTGAGGCACAGAAGCAGTCAAGGTGGTTTAAGTCATATGGGGGAGGATGTTCCGACTGTCTGTTCACAGATGAGATTTTTTTGCTTGGACACATATTAGTTTTGAGAAGCTGCACACACAGTTGTCTTTTCCACTTTGGAGGTAATGTGGAATCCTCGCGTGACACAGACACACACCCTCTTTCTTGGCCTATTCTTCGCCACATATCAGATCCTATTTGGTCAGCATAGATTGGGAGTTGAAAGAAATCCTTCCCCATTTTTCCTGAGGCATGTCCCTGCAACAGCTAAAATTTTACCAATTCAAAATACTCATAAGGGAAAATGTTTCTAAACTCAGCACAGATGATGCACCCGTACCACGTTTTTCAAAGTAGAAATAAATGGTAAGGCAGCCTTGGTCAAGCTGTCTGTCAGTATCTGTTCCTGCCATGTCTGTCATGTCCCCATTTGGTCAGCAGATGTCGCTGGCCATCCTGGCTTTTTCTCTATGTTCCTGGTTAATTGGTCAATGACGCACACTTGTCTCTTGTCTAGTGCTCGTTACCTGTGTATATATGTGCCTTGTTATTTTGTCAGTCATTGTGCGTTTGTTTCTGCTTGTGGATTGTAATTGTTATGTGTTTCGGACCCCAGCTACTGTTCCCTGGTGTGTCCCTGAGTGTAGGTTCTAGCCCTTTATATTCTTAATACCCTACCTTCCTATGTTTTTACCCTTCATGGTCCATTGTCGGTTGTAGTGCCTTTTTCGTTAACTTTAAAATAAAGTTTCCTTGATGTTTGAATGCCGCTCTATGGATCGTCAGTCCTTCTCTGTGCTCCGTCGAGTTCGTTTGGCAGCTACATCTCAATCCAATTGTGTGATTGTTTAGCTGTGCTGTCTTAGGCTGTTCTTGTAGCCAAATTACCTTGTCAAACATGAGAATCGGTTTCTCCGTCTCTGCCAGAGATTAATCTGATGGCTGGTCCTTCTCTGGCTGGTGGATCAATATCACCTCCCTGTTGGAAGAGACCTTTTGTGACATTTTTGTTGAGATGTTATCTGTGACTGAAAAATGATGTGCTTGCATGTTTTGCGTTTTGGCTTGCAGTCCACTCCAATTTTGGATGTCCTAATAAAAATAGCATTGATTATGCAGGTGGTGAAGATACATTTTATGGTGCAATTTAACAACATGTGTGCATCGCATTTTTCAATCAGTACCCTCTCACTTCAACACTCTGTCTCTCATCCATGCAGTTTGGCATTTCATTACCCCCCATGTCTTCACTTGTTAGCAAAAAACCTGATACGTGTTCCTTCAAACATTATTCTTAATGCTCTGGGCCCCAGTTGTCAGGGCTGGCAACCCAGAGGGAAAAGGTGTGCCTTCCTCTCGCATCAGACGCTTTGAACTTTTTCTAATTTTTCCCATTTTTTTTCCCAGCTCTTTTTACCACAGAGTTACCTAATATTCAATATCTCAATACCTCGTATTCTGCCAACGGCCAATAAGCATCAGTCAAGCACTTTACAGGTCTCTCTGGTTATTTGTTTCTCGGATCTGCCAGCACTTAAACTGCGGACCCAGAGGGTTACGCCTGGAGCATGAATGTTTATGAATTCCTGCCCCTATCAAGTGGCCTGGGGTGCCAGAGATTTGATTCTTTAATAACTGGTGCCACAGATCATATCTCAGGCTGCGATCCTACGGGTTCCCAAAAAGTCAACAAAAACGAACCAAAAATAAAACAAAAATAATTATAATACTCAGTAGAAAACCAAGAGGGATCCAGCACCGCTGGTTGTTGGACCCTTAATTATGGCATAATTATAACATAATGACAGGCGATGGGTTGGCTGCTTAGCTAAAAACATCACAAACGTATGATTGTCAGCGTGTGTACAGCTCCGTATTACTGCCCAAGCATTTCCAGTAATTTGCAGGATCTGCTGCTCTATTCCCGTTACGCACTTCTTGTATTCTTTCACACTCAGGTAATTTTATACCCTCAAACATTGCTGGTCACCATTACGTCCACTAAATAGAATCTCAGTGAAACTGCAAGAACATACAGTACTTTAAAAATTAATAGTTGATCAATAACCAGCAAGGAATTGAAGAAGGACTAAACTTCAAAGTTGGTCTCAGTGAGCAAGTCCGTCAGGTGTTTAACCTAATTAACTTAATTCTACCAGGTGGAGATTGCTAATTCTTAGCTACTCAGCTGAGCATTTAATTGAAACCAATGTCCATCTATCCATCCATCCAATGCTGGGCAGTGTGTAGCGCAGTGGGCAAAAAAATATTTTAAATTTTATTTATTTTAGTTAAAAGTTTTGTCTCTGTGATCCAAAGGTCACTGGTTCGAGCCCCTGCCTCGACAGAATATTCCCATGGGCCCTTGAGCATGGCCCCTTAAGCCCCAGCGGGCACCGCTGCAGGTGGCTGCCCTTCGCTGCCAAGCTTGCAATCACCTACTAAGTACTTGTGTGTTATTGAAAGCAAGAAGGTGAATTTCCCCTCATCACCCATTTATCTGTTTTACAATATACAAGATACTTTAATCGTCACGTACATGGTTATACAAGTAAAACACGTAGTGAAATGTACCCTGAACTGTGCAAATCAAATCAAAAATAGAATTAAGAATGTCAACAAGTTAAAAATCTTACAGTAAACTAAAAAGTTACAATAACTAAAAATGTATACATAATATAGAGAAATACAGAAGTTCTAATATAGAGAATAATCTTAAGATTAAAACTGTACATGTGCATGTGATGACAGAGCTTTGCATTTAAGGTGTAGGTGACATAAGTATAAAAATAAATATAAGCAGCAAAGGTGGATGGAAATGTAGTTACAGATTGTTAAAATAGCAGGTTGGTGACAGTTGGGAAGGGTTTACATGGGTTGTGTATATTGAGGGTGTAGTGGTGGCATGTCCTGCTTAAGGAGTCTTACGGCGTGAGGAGAAAAGCTCCTCCTGAGTCTCTCTGTTTTTGCCATAATTCTCCTAAAGTGTCTGCCTGATTTCAGCAGCTCAAACAGACAGTTTCTGGGATGAGACGAGCCTTCAAATTTTTCAACAGGTTGCCCAGTACAGGGTCACAGGGAATCTGGAGTCTATTCCCGGTGCAGGGCTCAAGGCAGAGGAACACCCTGGATCCCAGTGAATATGTAAGTGATACTGCTATGCCACTACTGTAGGGCTCTAGACTCCAAATCAAAAACACAATTCTCAATTAACACTGCTGAACGTACACAGTGCGCAGAGTGACTCTTCACTAAGCCCAATTAGAGAATTACTGCACAGACTGCAGTATTCTTCAGCGTGGCATGGAGCAGTGATTGGCTGGGGCGTGACCCTGGATGTACTGACAGACGAATGAGAGGATTCACACGTGCCTGCAACTCCAACGGATGGGAGTGGAAAGGTCTACTGAGGCAGGTACTCTTCACCTGATGGGGGAAGGGACACACACCTGGAGAACACCTGGAGGACTGACAGACAGAGACTGACAGAGAGAGAGGGATGGTGAAAGCTATCAGGCTGTACTGATGTCAGTCCAAACCCAAAGACTGAAACCCTCAGAACTGCCGACTTTTCTGCCTTCCAAACAAGATCCCTGCATTGGGAAGTCAGGAGGTCACCTCTCTCTCCGCAGCCAATGAATCCAGCTCTGTGGGAGTGCTCTGAATGTGTGCAGTATATATTTCCCACATCGATGCCAATTATGTGTCACGAGTGTCAGTGAAGCTTGACCCATTAAAAATGTGACGGAGCAGTGTGACGGGGCTTGCACCTTCATGGGTTCTGTCCAGCTACCCCATGAGGTGAGATAAGGTTACGTAAATCCACTGACCCCCCCACCTCGCATTGGAAAATGCCCCAAGCTGGGGGAGGTCTTCTCTATTCTCCCCGCTGAGTCCGATACATCTGTTTCGTGTCATGGCAGAAAAGAGAGAAAAGGAAAAAGAGAAAAGACACGCTTGGACCATCTTTGATGGCTACTTGGCTAGCCTTTCATTAGCACACACCCCCCACAGCCCCCATTTTCCCCTCCGTAGTTATGGTGATGATTCACTTCTTGCTCTGAGCTGCATTTTATGTCAATACAGATCCAGCAGAAACCTGGACCGGCCGGGCAAAAACCAACCTGTGTTGCATTTTCCTCTCAGTCATGCCAAGATGACAATGCAACAGTAAAAGTTCAGGTCAAGAAAGTAAAATTCCAGACCAGGATTTTGCTTCAACTAACCAGTTGTGTATAAGGAGTCACACTCACTGAGTACTCAACTCGTTGGTTGAAACAAAATCTTGATCTGGATTTGTACTTTCTGAACCTGAACCTTTAAGTAGATGCTCTAGGTTGCATTGTGGTGTCACGCCTACAGAGTTCAGGTGCTGAACGCAGGTGCCCCTCAGTGGATGTGGAGTTTGCATGTTCTCCCTGTGTTTGCACAGGTTTCGTCCTGCAGCCCAAAAACATATATTTAGGCATATTGGTTGCTTTAATCTGCCCTTATGTCATTGAGTGCATATGAGTATAAGTGAACGACTCACAATAGACTTACATTCCATGCCAGGTGTTCCCCTGCCCTGGGCTCCAACCTCCCAGTGACCCTGTACTGGATACGTGGATGTAGAAGATGGATGGATGGATTTATTGATTTATTCCATCGCTAAGCCAGCGGCTACCTGAGAGTTTCATCCTGCGGTTACATCCTGAAGGTCGGAATTTTCTTCCTTTTGTTGGAGTTCATGCGTAAACATGATGTGTGCAGAAGGCTTAATAGTGAACCATAGCCAAGCGAATGCCCTGTTTGGTATGTGCTGATCACCCCTCCCCCTCACCCTACTCCAGACACCCCCCAACGCATCCATTTCCCCCATGATGTAGGTTTAAGCGCAGCAATTCGCTGCCTTGCCGGAAGACACATGGAACTTGACGTTTTTCTCTTAGTTAGTGAGCGAGAAATAAATCAGATTTAATTAGCCTTCTTCATAAGTACAGCTGATAAGACCACGGGATGGATGTCAAGATTGGAATCACTTCAATGGCTTCTCGCTGTGCCAGAATCGCTAAGTATGTAGAAAGATCATTCCAGTGCCAGAGCCAAACTCGCAAAGAAAAACATCCACATTGCAATTTGAGCTGTGGTCTAGGGCAGGTGGCAAAATGTGCATTTTGAAGGCTGACTGCCACCCCGTTTAAAGAACGATGTAACAGCTGCACTTACCCTGTATTGCGGCATAAGCAAAGTCTAACTCACTGGTTTGCCTGTCCTGCTAGGAGCGAGCGGTTTGAAACAAGCATGGGCACGGAAAACTATGATATTCCTACAGGTCTAAAAAGCCAGAGGTAGAGAGTTCAGTCCTGATTTACCTTTTTTTGACCATGATTAACAAATTCTAGGAATCATCACATTCCTGCATGACAAAGTCCATTTAATACGTTATCACTAGTGGTGGAGCTGCTGGTGGTGCAGTGGGACCTGAGTTCAGGTCCCCACCGTGGTTCCATGTGTGTGGAATTTGCAAGTTCTCCCTGTGTCATTGTGGGGTTTCCTCTGAGCACTCTGGTCCCCCCCAGTTCAAAACATGCTGAGGCTAATTGGAGTCACCAAATTGCCTGTAGGTGAGCATGTGTGAGTGCCTGCTGTGTGCTGCCTGGCATGTGAGTGTGATCTGTGAAGCCAGGATAGGCTCCAGACCCCCCACGGCTCTATACAGGATAGGGCAGGGGTGTCAAACTCCAGTCCTGGAGGGCAAGAGCCTGGCACAGTTTTTGGTTTCCCCTCATTTAACACACCTGATTCAACTCCCTGTGCTAATTACCACACAGCTCTTGAGCTGAATCATTTGTGGTGGAACAGGGAAAGAACTAAGCTATACAGGGCTCCGACCCCCCAGGACTGGAGTTTGACACCCCTGTGATAGGAAGACTGGATGGATGGAGCCAGTGGTGGGACAGGCAAAGACTTAAAAATGTGGTTTTGCTTTTCATTTATGCCATAATGTGTGTAGATTTATAATTTAAGATTAATTTAATCCATATTATAGTATGAGGAGCAATTGGTTGGTTGCAGGTTAGCTGGTAGGTGAAGGCGTTCCATTTTATAGCTCTCACAGAGAAGAAAGGCTTTCACAGCAAAACAAATTCATGAATACTTTTTGCTTTTATACTCTATAATATCTATCAACTTTGTCTTTTTTAATATGAACCTACCACTGTATATGATACACAGAAGCCTAGATCGATGTATAAATGTCACCTAACCAAAAAATACAGTTGATTGAGTGCTAATATTAAGCTGTGTCCAGTAAGGCTTTGGACTACATTTTGAAGATACAAATGTTTGTTTTAAGTATGAAATTAATAAACTGTCATTTGTATTATTGCTTTAACCATTCCATGTCCTTTATTTCTTAGCGTGGGAATTTTTTTTGTATGGCTGCCCAAATTCTTCCCACCAGAACATGACAGGAACATGTTTGCTGTTTCTTGAAGATTCTTTTAGACTGAAAACGATTTAATAGCTGCTTTATCATTCTTCATTCTCAAGGGAAGATTTTCATACCCCCCCCCCCCCTCGCCCATCCCCCAGGTGCTACTGTAACCTTGCCAGTAAACATCAAGAGCCCTTAAACCATTTCAGTCTTATGTTAGCTGTCTGAAGTGTCACACATTTCTCCCATCTCCAGAACTATCTCTACTTTTGGTGTCATACTTAGACTTTGGTGTCCACCTAAGCCCCTCCCCTTAACTAATGATTAGTTAAACAAGTCTGGTTTTCACAATCTAGGGCAGGGGTCTCCAACTCCAGTCCTGGAGGGCTACCATCTAGTAGGTTTTCCATCCTACCCGGCTTCTGATGACCCACACCTGCTCTCAGGTAAATACCAGGAACAGGTGAGGCTCATCAGAAGTCGAGTGGGACAGAAAACCTACTGGATAGTAGCTCTCCAGGACCGGACTTGGAGACCCCTGATCTAGGGTCCTCAGGTGTCCCCCTGTGGTGTGACCATGACATGTTGACATTCTCCAACACTGCAAGATCCTGAAGGCACAGGACATACCACTCACTGTGGTACTGACGCTCACCTCACACCCCAGGTGCTCGTAATACACTGGAATCTCAACAAGTCCACATTTTAATCCTGCAGGATTGTTCTAGTTCCCCTCCTACACACCTGGGTTCACCTGTCAGCTTATTATAAAGCCCTTAATAGCCTGGCATAGACATGCAGGTGGTGTAACAGAGTAGAAATATATTGGCAGGAGGGCCGGATAATAGTGTGGAATCCCACCGGCCTATGGGGTCCATAGTCTCACATGCAGGCATCTGATCTCACAAACAGGAAGTAGGAATCTGAGCCCACCTCTGAAGTTAAGCTGCTGGGTTCATCAAGGGCTTCCACTAGCTGCCTGACTTTAATCCTTAATCTCCTTCCCCATACAAAGATCACATTCACATTTTTTCCCACCCCTATGCAACTCATGGGATGTATTAATCAGCCACTCCCAGTGCAGCGCGTTCTTGTCTACTAAAGGGAAAGCTTGTGGTTCGGGTGCAGACTTACTCGTTCAGCAAGTAGCACCTCCTTCTCCCAAGAAAAGGCTAGTCAAGTCCACACCACATACTCCTGCATATCATATTTATGACTGCAAAAACAAACAAAACTGAAAAACACACCATCTCTGAGAATATGAGACGTCGATATCAATGCAGTTGACTGTCCAAGCAAACAGCACGGAAAATGCTCGGCCTTAGTGTGGCAGTGAAGAGGAACGACTGGACTGTGGCAGCGCGAAATTCTGAGACATTTCATTCCTAGATTGCAGTAGAAACTGGACAAATAGCAATAGCTAATGTCTTTCACGTGCAGGCCTTGAGTGTTATTTACACTTAGGAGTCTGAGTCTTGGAGAGGGATATAGAGAAGCTCACTATTATTACCCAAGATGCTTTTTACATCGTGACTACAGCATGACAGTTGGATGCTGGGTGAGAGCTTTGGGTCTTTTTGCAGGAGTATTAAGCGACACCTCATTCAAAAAGCCCTCTAAGTTAATCATGAAACCTAATGAGTATCTCAGAAGATTGCTTGGCATGTTTTGGTTCTGGCAGGTTCAGCTCTCGTACAAGGACTCCCACGCGTTAGCCTATTAGCAGCCATTTGCCGGTGATTGATGGCAACTGAAGTTCATCACTATCATGTCAAGAAAGGTACTCAGCCTTTAACCAGGCAAGCTAATTGCTAAGCTTTTTGGGGGGTTATGTGAGTCTCAGCCAAAAACCCATGATGCCTGAAGAGACGAGGGGTCACATGACAGCTAGAACATGTAGCAGTCAAGGCCAGCTGCCCACTGAACAAGATAATTGGACGGCCTCTTCTAGTGAAATCAAACAATTTTTTCGTAGACAAAATACGATCAAACTCTGACATTAGGACAACAAAGAAGCCACTTTAGCCAGCCTTTGAATTTAAATCTCAGAGTTTTTTAATGTTCATTCTTTTTTGTACAGCTGCAATAGGCTGATAAATCTAATAATAGTTCTATTAATCACATGCAAGGTATACAGTCAGAGCATAACATGCATGAAATGCAAGAATAGTTCTTTTCCACTGGGAATTTCCCCGGGGAGATTTGTACGTAGCTCTGCCCACTCGTATCTTGCGGAATGGATCCAGAATTGGTATCATCTTACCCTCAAAGGTAGCCTTGTTTAAATTCTTACATCTGAGTGGCAAGCTCAGAGCCAGGGTAATCTCAAATGTTCCTTTGTCTGCAAATGTCATGAATGGGCTCCAAGGTAACAAAGACTACTAATCACATGCAGAATGGGAGCAGGATGACTTTAAAAGTGAGCACAGGATCATTCCTGTTTCACAAAATTTGTCCGCAGTTGTAACCATACA
Organism: Isichthys henryi; assembly: GCA_026776945.1. Taxonomy (NCBI): domain Eukaryota; kingdom Metazoa; phylum Chordata; class Actinopteri; order Osteoglossiformes; family Mormyridae; genus Isichthys; species Isichthys henryi. The sequence goes on along the minus strand of JAODJX010000040.1, from coordinate 15,211,918 downwards.
AGCAGGTGCGATGGTCACCATGGTAACCGATGCTGGCTGCGCCTGAATTCAAAATGCTCTGGTAGATTTCTGCAAATGTTATTGTTATACAAAAAGAGAAATGCGATTGTTACAGCACAGGCCTGCTGCGAGAGGACATTGGATTCTGCATAAGCACTTTTGGCACATGCCGAAATGTAAGTCATATATCAAAAAAATAGTGCAAAAGAAATACCCGAACTCATTTTCTTTGTATTTCTAAACTCGGTTGTGCAATCACACATCTCATTATAATTTGGAGGTTTCTTTTCACATGGGTCGCACACTTATAGTGCAATAATCTGGAACAGTAACACTTTTTTCAATTGCATGTTTTTCTCCCTTATATTATTTCCACAGAAGTCCAGACTTACTAGGAATACAAGCTGTGGCCTCGATTATTTTAAAATCCAAAACTGGAATTGACCAGTACCCTAGAAGTTCCATGAAATTCACCATATACCCCAGAAGTTCCATGGAATTGACCATATACCCCAGAAGTTCCATGGAATTCACCATATACCCCAGAAGTTCCATGGAATTGACCATATACCCCAGAAGTTCCATGGAATTCACCATATACCCC
>JAODJX010000040.1:15138262-15151390 GCA_026776945.1 Isichthys henryi | reverse complement strand
GAACCGTCAAGATAGACAAATCCGATCTGAGCAAAAAATCGGAATTGAACGATGTGGCTGGCAGTGTAAACGTAGCCAAAAACTTACCTGACAATTTAACATTCCTGTGACCCTGACCTGGTTAGTTTGACAGATGGGGGATGGATATTTCAAAAATTATATTTCTGTGTAAACCCCGTGAAAAAGGTAAGTGTCCGTGTTACATTAAGGGCAGATGTGTGACCTTTGACCTCTGGGCCCACAGACCTGCGGCCAGTATGCTACGAGGAGCCCGAGTACTGGTGCTCGGTAGCGTACTACGAACTCAACAACCGTGTGGGCGAGACTTTCCACGCCTCGTCACGGAGCATCCTCGTGGACGGTTTCACTGACCCCTCCAACAATAAGAGTCGCTTCTGCCTCGGCCTGCTTTCCAACGTCAACCGCAACTCCACCATTGAACACACACGCAGGCATATTGGCAAAGGTGGGTTCTCTGCCTTGCACTGACCCCTTCGACCGGGGGCCAGAGTCGTGTCTGGAGCAGGTGGGGAAGGTGAGAATAGAGGCGACTAGAGAATGATAGTGGGTGTCATGTGTCTGAGGGGGAAATATTCACACTGTCTGAATTTTGGCTTTTTAATGATTGAACAGAACTGCCATGGAAGTGAATTCCTTGTGTGGATGAAGGGGATGGAAGGGCATCGTGATATCATGATTCACACAGGTCTGCCAGGCATGGAAAAGTTGCTACCTGTCTGCTCATTTGGGCACATTTACTGAACCAAGACTTGAGGCATTAGGCAGACAGGACCGGTTGACTGCCTGAGCCCAGTTCGTAAGTCCCAAGTTAATCTGGGCATCGTAGCGAGATTTTACCGATACCGACATTAAACAGCACCTACTGACCTAATTTTCACAGATGTCGGTATGCTTAGTAATTATAGTGCGTTCCATTTGAACTGGAAAGTTGGAAAGTCAGAATTTCCAAGTTCTTAGTTGGAAATTTCAACTGGAACGCTCCCTGAAGTCAGACTTTCAACCGGAAAGTCGGCGAGACCTCTACAGCTCCGACCTCTGAATTCAAGATGGCTGCTCCCTGCATCAACACTAAAGAGTTGTGGGAATTAAGTGTCTTATATGTGTCTCATTATATCAGTCATGCAGACAGTATAGTCCAACTTATTTGTGGACAGTGATTTTATGCACGAAATACCACACAATGCATTGTTATCAGCTGGCATTGCGAACAATGGCAAACAACAACAATGGCTAGAACTGGTATTGCTAATGGCTATTGGCAGTTGGAACGCAGTTAACTCTGGCGTGACGTCATTCCCAGCTTCTGAGCTAAGTGGAAGCTGGCATTACTTTCGCTATTATTCTCTTTAAAACTACAATACTCATATTCAGCCATGTACTTCTGTGTCATACAAACTTCACTTCACCCTAAAAACCGAAGCAGTGTGATGGGCATGTGACAGACAGACGTTGCGAGTCCAAATTCCAGTAAAGCAAGGATGGCGATTTATTACCTAAAAAGGATGCAGTATCAATTGATCGGTCATAATTTGGCTTCAGCGAGAAACACACTGACCTCAACTAAGTGAAATGTAAACTCTGTCAAAAAATGATTTCTGCAAGTAGGAGTAACACAAGCCACGTGTCCTGTTACTTAATGCACGACCGTGTTTATGATAAGAACAATTAATTGCGTTATTATTTGGATTGCACTTTTAAGCAACACAAATGAAGTTCTAGTTTTCTTAAAATGTTCAGTTGATGTTTGTACTAATGATATGAATTATGCTCCACATAGACACACTGGTGGCCAAAATTGTGGAAACATCTAGCATTTTTGGCGTTACGCTTTAAAAATTGTTACATAAATATTGGCAGTAATGTTTATAAACAATCAAGGAATGTTACAAATATCATACCTCACAATTAAATAAGTAACTGGAACAGTTGAGGTTCTGCAGTCTCTAAAATCTGGACGTATTTCCACCATTTTGGATACCAGTGTATGAAATGTTTTAACGGTTAAGCATGTATTGTAATACTGACTTTTCATTTTTAGGGATCTGTGATGATGTTCTAGATTTTCCTGGGTTAAAAAAAATATTGTTTTTATTGGCAGAGATATTTGTAAATATTATGATATTGATTTTAGGTCCTGCCATCCCCTCCAAGTGCCAGGTTATGTGGATAATTTTTAAATCATCTTCTTTATTTTTAAAAGGTGATTGAACACATTCCAGGATTCTTTCTCTCTCCTTTGGAGAAAGTGGCCACTGTTTACTGGGTCCTGTGGTTGCGGAAGTAAATCTATCCATGCAGTCTTGAAAGCATCCAGCTGGACATGTTTATATTCCCCCTTAACAGCCGGGGGCTGCTTTACTGCCATTTAATAATTAGCTTCAATCCTGCTACCTCGGGGACCGTTTCCGATGAACTCTCATCTGTGTCGAATCTATCTTTGAGCGACTTTGTAATTGACCTTTAAGTGGTGAATGTCGGATGAGGATTCAGCAAAGCAGGACTTGCCGCTAATGGCTTTTGTTCCACTCGCTGTCACTTCCTGACTGCATTTGGAGCGAGAATATGCCGTCTCATCCAAGAGATCATCCGAGTTCTTTCTTAATCTGTGCAGTTCCAGTGGTCTGCTTAGCCGTCTAAATTGTGGCAGGTTTTTAAAGCCACACATGTGGTGATAAATACTTAAGTAAATAAGTTTTGTTACCATTCATTTTATTATTGCAGTAATCTTTATCTTGAAAGGGTTCAAATACTTGGTAATAACTCGGTTACTAGTAATGTACAAATCGTGAACAAACTTGAGAGAAGATACATCACAATTCATTAATGAACAAACATGACATCAGTATTTGACTTGTATTATTCATGACTTGTTCCTTCAGTAGTTTACAGAATTAACAGATATAGTAACAAATATAGTAACTGCTTCATTCATTGCATTATTCATTAATGAAGAATTAACATGAGATCAGAATGTAACTAAGATTTAGTTTGTGGTTAATACATAAATAATAGCATAATCTAACATTATTTGTGCCCTGTAAAGTTGTACCATTATTACCATTCCTATTTTTGTAATGCACATTTTTGGCGGCATTGCAAACATCACCCTAAGCCCCTCCCCCTGCCCGACCCCCCACACAGGTGTGCACCTGTACTACGTGGGCGGCGAGGTCTACGCCGAGTGCCTCAGCGACAGCAGCATATTCGTGCAGAGCCGCAACTGCAACTACCAGCATGGCTTCCACGCCACCACCGTCTGCAAGATCCCCAGCGGCTGCAGCCTCAAGATCTTCAACAACCAGCTGTTTGCGCAGCTGCTCTCGCAGTCGGTCAACCACGGCTTCGAGGTGGTCTACGAGCTCACCAAGATGTGCACCATCCGCATGAGCTTCGTCAAGGTGAGAAGCCACCGGCACGCCGCAGAACCTCACAATCGCAGGGTAGAGTTGCAGGTGTGCGGGACAGGTCAACTCGCCTGACATATTTAACCTGATTTTCCTCAGTGAAGGTGTAGCAAGTTCACCTTTCCATGCTCCTCAAGTCACCATATATATAGCCTTCTAAAAAAAATAATCAGTGCTTTAAATGTTTGCATAACCGTAATGGAGTGCTGAAGGTGTAGTCTATAGCTTGGCACATACCGCTGCAAGGTTTAACCTCTCAAGCTTACTGATCAGAGTTCGGGAGATCCTGGCACTATCACATAACAGACACATTCCCACCTAGCCCTGTGGACCAATGAAGTGGACGGGTCGTGTTCTGGGCCGCGACATCACATCCGACTGAGGGCCCAAATAGAATTTCTACTGTGTGTTGCTGTGGTAACAGAATCTGGAGGTATTTTGATACTGGGACGCACACACAAACTGAAGTGCGAGCCAAGGCACATGGTGGAGATGTAATGAGTCTCCGGTTACAGTGCACGTCACCAAGCCCTCAGAGAGGACCACTGCGTCCTGTCCACTGGGGCGCGAACCGGCTGTGCGGACGCTATCATTCCCGCTGCAGAGGGCACTGATTTAGGGAGACATTCAGAGGTTTAACGTCCTACCTGGGGCCGCCTGTGTTTGGGGCTGGGGCCTTGAAATGCAGACAAGTAACACTACGGTGTCCTTGTTTTTTTTTTTCCTCTCCCCCCACCCCATTCAACGAACACTTCACAGGGCTGGGGAGCCGAGTACCACCGGCAGGACGTCACTAGCACCCCCTGCTGGGTGGAGATCCACTTGCACGGCCCTCTCCAATGGCTGGACAAAGTTCTTACCCAAATGGGCTCCCCACACAATCCCATCTCCTCTGTGTCTTAGTGAAGGTGTGAGCAATTTGGGGGTCAGAGGCGACCGGAGGAGAAAACAAAGCGAAAAACACAGCATGGATCCTCATGCGCTGTGATCTCACATCTTACAAGGAAAAAGGTCACAGTAACTCATAGGAGAAACAGTTGCACAACCCTTTGTGGGCCTGCTCGACCGTGTCAGAAACTTAGTGCTTTTTCAGGAAGGTCTACTGCACAGATATCAGGGAACAGGTGACATCAGGAAGGTCAGCGTCAGAACGGTGGAAGTTACACTTAGGCGTTAATAAGGACAAATTCTTGGTCGTTTAATTTCATCCGCAGCTAACGCATGCAACATGTAGCCTGAGCACATTAGTTAGTTTTTCTGGGATACTTCACATAAAGTGGCTTGCTTGGTTTGGTTGTTTTTTTTTTTTATAAACCTTTACGTAGCTCTTTAGTCCTTTGCTCCCAGATATGTTGTAAAATCTATTATTTTTCCAGTGTGTGTGAACGTGTGTAAAATACCCAGCTTCACAGCAAATTGCAGACAGGGTCCCAGACATTTTCCCCATCCTGTTAACATAGAAATGCATTAGCAAAGATGTCCGTGCATCGCGTCACCGCGTCCACAGACTGCTGTCCTTAGAAGAGTTTTACTGTAACAGTGTACTTTGCTCGGCTGCTGGTCTTGTAAGCTGGCACTGAGGAGCTGGAGAAACCAGCAGCTTTCTAAAGCACCGTGGAGGAACATAAGGAATTTCAGAATGTTTGGGCCCTCGGATCGTGCCAGTTTCCATGGACAAGTCCGCTCACGGGCAATCGACAGTTTCACCTGAGATTCGATGTATGTTACTCACTAGAAAAATCCCTAAAAAAATAAATCACAGAACTGAGGAATTTCCCAGCCCCCAAACAACATAGGCCTACCCATTCATACTGCTACAGCGCGTCCTGTCCCTCACATCACGCAAGAACCGTTTGTTCTGTTTGCTCTAGCTACTTGTGCTCTGTCTTACACTAAAGCATTTTAAAGCAAACAGTCGTCTAAGCCATTTCAGTTCGATCCCGACTTTCTCCATGCAAACAAAACACAGGACTGCCAAGCAGGGCACAGTGATTCACCTTCTGCAAAATGCTTGCGGTCTCTGGATTTATTCACTAACACAGAATGACGATATAGAAGCTTGGAGCTGCCAAATGACCCACAGCAGGTCAGCTGAGAAGAGCACTTCAGGCTGAACAGACACGCAGGTAAACGCAGCACACGGGTCACTATTTATTGAAACAGGTTGTCGAAAATCCATGAGTTATATCAAAAAGACCACATGAAGGATGACGTGTCAATAACATATCATCATTGTTCTCCATTAGTGACGACATGATCTCTTTGAGCTTACATGATGAGAGATGATAAATTGTCTGAGCCACCGTGGGTAGGATTAGCATACACTATCAGACACCAACCAGTCACCACTAACTGGAACCAGAAAAAGTAACCAGTGGAATAGGGTGAAACCAGTTGGGAACTAATTCCACCAACAAGTGGGTTTCAAGGACTGATTTCTGCTACTGATAATATGAGGACCTCTGCACTGACAAATTCTCCAGAACAAGCATTTTGGCACAAGGACTTCAATTGATTTTCAATATATAATTATAGTCAGTACAAATAATGCAAAAAAAAAAACATGATCACAACAAGGGCCAAAACACAATGATTTTAAACTACAAATCTATCATGTCTTGTGGGGGGCAGCTGTTGGGAGCCTGCAAATATCAACTGCATATTAGCTGCCACCAGCTCACCTTTTTTGGGGGAGGGGGGAATCTGGCCATTTACACAATCCTCTGGACAGCAAGTGTAACTATGATGCTATAAATAAAAATGCGTTTTATATATATACACACACAAAAATACCATAGTTGGTTTCACAGTGATGGTATATGCCAGTGAATGGGGACTCCAGTCCTGCCAAACAGCAGGGTGCTTTTCCTCCAACTCAGCATGTCATCCATTACTGATTTCCCCACCTGCTTCGTAAGTTCATAAGCTGCAAAGCACAGAAATACATAACCGAAAACAGGCAGGACTGTAGTGGATACGGCCACCTGCTAGCCTTCAGCTGGTACCGCTGAGTGTAGACTAACACAGTGAAGGAAGGAAGTGATGAGGCTCTGAATCCCCAGGAATCTTCAGCCGGCATGTGCTGTCCATCACTTATCTGTTTGTCTCAACAGATATCAACCGGGGAGAGCGTTAGATCAATCTGGTCTGAGCTGGCAAAGGAATCCCATCCTAAGTTTTGAAGTCACATTTCCCATCGATCACTAGTTTTGTGGTTCCCCATATGTGCTTGTTCAGGCCACATGAGTACTGTACCGTTCAGTACTGACTGAACCAGTTCAGCCTTTTCAGTTCGTTGAGAGGTAGGAAGTTCAATGAGAGCTGGAACCCGACAAGGTCCAGGGGTCAAGAACCAGTGGTGTGGCCTGATTCACAAGGTCCTCATGTGACAGTAAGAAAGTGTAACTTCTGTATCTCACAAAAGCGAAACCAACCACACAGGAGTTTTCTAAAAGAAAAAAAAAAAGACCTGGAAAGTCCAGGTTCCTTCACACTCCATGTAGAATGTCCTGTTTCTAGGGATCTGGCCAGTGATTACATCCAGTTTGACAGTGCACGCTTTAACGATCTGTTTTAATAATAATAATAATAATCACTTTATTAATCAAGAAACAACAAACAAGAAAATGTCTTTACGTCTTCCTCAATTGCTCTTTGTAGAGTAAGCTGTCCGCGAAGGGCTGGCACCCCAGGGCAGGCACACAGGCTTAGCCCACTGAGCCCCCTGTACTGGATTCATTCATCGTGGATGTCAAATGACATGTAGGTGATGCTCAACATCAGGAGGACTCCAGGTAATGGGTCTGGGATAATCCCGTTAGAGGCAATCGGATTTAATGTTCAACAGAAATTTGCCTTAATTACTAGATGAATCCACTTCCAGAAAGAAATAATCCGCTTGACAGGTCATGATATCCCAAATAAGGTTTCCTGTTAGTGTGATAACCTGGACTGGGACTCTCCTGGTCTGTTAGCTCCCGGGCTCAGCCTCGTCTCCTGTCAGCAGCCTTGATACTCCTGCTGCACGGCTCCACTTCTCTGGCTTGTCAGAAGTCGCCGCTGCTGCTGCTGCAGGAAGCTCACGACCTCTGGGCTTCTCAGCAGAGACTGTAAACCAAACAAAAACACACACACTTCTGAACACAAGCAGTATTTAGTTGCTCAGGGAAAAAATGTGAACTCCATCAGACTATAACATACGGCTTTACACTTTATGTATGTAAAGCAGAAATGTACCAGTCTCTTCTGGTTGAGAACTTGTTCGATGAGGGACGGCCTTGCCGGTCGATCCCCCAGCCGATCCCCCAGCCGCTGCTTGGTAACAGAGACAGGTCTCTCTTCTGAGCCTTCCTGTTCGAAACAAAGAGCCCACGGACTTTAATTTTCGGTATTTTACGATGACATTGCAGTTTTTGAAATTTTAAATCGTCATTTCTGTAGGACAGCGGTGGGCAACGGTTCTTGCTGCAGCTACCCAATTAGATTACTAATTAGAGGACTGATTGGCTGAAGAGTCCTCACACCTTGGCTTGAATATCTGACCCAAAAGCTTATCCCAATATCCCCCCACACACACCGGCCCTTTTCAGATTGGACTGCCCACCCCTGATGTAGGAAGTATTACAAAATTGGTAAAAAAAAAAAAAAAGTCTCCAGATCACACACACATGCACTTACGTCTAACTTCCCGCTGGACATGGCCTGGTCGCTCTTCTTCTTCTTGTACTTGTCCTTGTACATCTTATTGCGGTGTTTCTTGCACATCCACGGCTTCCTCTGCTTGGCCACCTGCGTCGTGGTCTCCGCGCAGCCCTCGTACGTGCACGTCTTCGTCACGTTCTCGTTGTCACCGAAGGACTCCTCGTCGTTGAGCTCCTCGGGGCTGGCAGCGCTGTCCCTGGGGTCCGAGGTGTCCAGGACGTCGCTCTCCTCGCCCGGATCGTCCATGTCGTAGCACAGCATGCCGCCGTCATGCTCCTGCGGCGTGGCCGCGTTCCTGCTCTCCAGACCCCCGCTGTTGTCCACGAAGTAAGTCTGTCCGTCCTTGGTGAACAGCAGTGAAATATTCGCTTCCTTGTTAACCGGTGTCGTGCAGCCGTCTTCTTCGTTCATTTCTTCCTGTTTTGCCGGCTATTTTCTTAACCCTAGAACCCGAATCGAGCCACAAAACAGCGAAAGTTCTGTCTAATGTGTCAACAAACGAAAGCGTCTAACTAGCTGCTAAACTGACCACTCGCCACTTCGTAGCCTGCCTTCCCCAGCAATGTAACAATCCTCCACCGATATTTAACTGTAAGTCAGGGCATTTCGCGGTGCACGTATTCGGTTATTAATAAAAATAAAAAAGAAAACAAGCAGAGAAGGCGACCGTCATCCCTTCCAGCGGAAACAAAGCCTGAGCAGTGACGCTGAGGCAAGAGGCTCGCGCACCTCGCCGTGACGCCACGGATTTCCGGATGCTTCCATCTAGTGGCCTGCGGCGGTATTGCGGAGGGTCGCTGCTCGCAGGTCGCCCGTATCTGCGCTAATAGGCTGGGTGTAGGGATACGTCCAGAGACGCAGTCACTGAACAGGCAGGACAGGCAGTGGCCTGGGGCCCTGAGCTGGGAGGGCGGCAGATTACATAGTACATTGCCACGACAAATCTGCTTTATTTATGTATTCTGTTTTTCACGAAAGTAAAAATACAGGTCTTGTGTTTATTAAATTCTGTTTGCTGATATTATTAATGTACGCTTTGACAGTAAAAGAGAGGTAATACATTTTACTATGCCGGGGGCACGGGAGATGGAGGGCCCCATGGAGTTTCCTCTAGGGCCCCCAAAGTCCCTAGAATCGCCTCTGGATTTATCGGCAACTCTCCGATAAATCACTTCTGCAAAACAGATCGTTTCTGCGCGAAATGAATATGGCTCAGTTTCTCAGAGAACACAAGGGGAAATGGTTACGTGGTTCACAGAATTTCAGTCGAACACAAATATGATAACGTGCTATGCTATGTGGCATGAAAGTAATTACTGATCTGACAGAGATTCTTACAGTATGTTTGCATAAGCTTCATTGAGGACTCGCCGTGTATTTTTCTTTCTTTTTTGTAATGCAGACACTGGACAAACGGGGGCTTGCTGAGATTTTGAAGGACTATGTAAATTGCAAGCCATCGATACATTTTGAAATTTGCGGACAGTCTCATGAAAATAAATCATTTGACGTCAACAGCCCTGAGTACATCTTTAAAAGGTTCATAAGAGTATGTCGTGCAGATGAATCTCAGCCCCAAAAAAAGCCGAAATAGCTATTTGCTATTTTAAAATCTTTAAATACAATAGGACGTGAATCCGTAATTCTGCGCATAAAATATTTTTCCTTCCCCTTATTCCTCTGGACCCGCCTTGGGGAGTTACTCTTCACAAACCCCGGTACTTTGCAGTCTGGACGCATCAGCCGCTTCTCTATACCGGGGGTTTGCTGGTCAAAAAGCTCGTATCTCCTAAACTGGCGGGCTGCGTCTTATTGACCTAAGCGCGGCTGTTTAGGTTTCATGAAAAATCTGGCACCGGTATCAATGCATCGTTGTTAACTTTTAATGCAACACATTTAACCTCACATTGATTTTGTCTCGATAGCATTAAGACAGCTCCTTAAGATAATCCTTTGAGACGTATGACGGGTAAAGGGAGAGCTTGGCTATATTTTGATGTCAAATATTGGTTGCTTTGCTAGTTAGGAACAGCCAGGGGTGTTAACATTCAATTCGAGACAAGTCTACACACTCATTTAAACTTATGAAACAGTTTTATTACCTTGTAAATAGTCTGTAAGGGGTGGCGGCATCCAGGGTTGTTCTTCCTCATGCCCATTGTTTACAGGATAGGCTCTGGACCCCCGCAACCCAGTACGGATAAGCGGTTTGGAAAATGGATGGATAGTCTGTAAGGTTTGCAAACTACCACTGCTTATTGATGTAGCTAAATTTAGGTTTATAATGGAATAATGATACAGATTTTAATAATAATAATACAGATTTGCTGTAAGGTCAAGTCAACCCCAGGTCAAGTGCAACCCCAGCTTTCTTCAGTGCTGGTGGACCCTAAACAGGGCCCCTAACACTACGGGCAGTAGGGGGGACAAGAGTCTTTCAAGGGTGTTAGAAGAGTTGTTGCTTATCAGTTCCCTGCCTTGTGATGGTTTTAAAAGATCTAACTGCAAAGTGACCATTAAAGTTCATTTTATGTGATGCCCTGTGTTTCCGGTGTATGTCACTGCATGCATCTACAAGCATTACGGGAGTGGATGATGGAACCTACCTTCGTCATTTGCTACCTCCTCTGGGGAACAGTAAATGAGATCTTATGTAATTCGATTAACTGTTTGTACTCAATGGAATTTATTTATGTAACAAGAAAAAAAACAAATGCATTCATTACTGGCCTCGGGGATTTGATCAGTTGAAAAATTTCCCTTTAATGTTGTTAAATGCTGAATAACATTGTGCAGGAGGAACACAGCTGGTAACTGACGTGGCCTCCAATTACTCATCATCGATATACTTATTAAAGATAATTAAGGATTTGCTTCCTGTTCTAGCAATAGGAACATTGAACAAACAGGCAGGAAGAATGGAGCAGTTGTAAGGTTTACATTTGAAATGCTTTTTGTAGACTTAGTGTTCTGTGTCTGTTTTTAGGGGCAGGTGTTTGACGGTAAAAGCTGACGACGGCACCCCTAACCCCCGCAAGTGTCAGTTTTGTGTTATATAAGATATATATTATGCATTTTTTTTTGTGCTGGTTTCCCTACAAAATATAAAAATATTCAGGCATGTATTAAGCTAAATATTAAGCTAGCATGTCATCTCATTGACTGGGATTCATTATATTAAGCTTGTCATCCGAGATAAACAGAGTCAAAGTCTGTCAGTGAGGTGGATTAAGATGCAGTGTCCACTTCCGTGATGCAGTCAGGGCTGGTGGAAGGTGAATCTTCCCTGCAGGCCGTGGTGCTGCTGAACTTCCCTCGCCAATCACAGATGCAATTTCTTCCTGGTAATTAGCAGAGGTATGAAACACCGAGCCAGGAGGATCCAAAGACCAGCGGGCACGTGAAGTGGTCTTACGTTTCAGTGTCGTACTGCATAAAATGAAATCTCAAATAGTGCATTAGACACAGACAGATGCTCTAAGTAACGTTAAAACAGGACAAATATCACAAGAGCTCATCAGACCCTCATTAAAGCTCATAAAGTAAACATAAGTATCTCTACCAAAGCTAGAGAGTCACACCTTTCCATCAAAATACTCCAGGAGATGGAGATTTTCTCATTCATTCATAGAAACATATACAGGCAGAAGATGCAGGTTTCGTCTAGTTAAACATTTGTGAAATAAATTGGAAATTCAGAAGAGGATCTTAAATGTAGATATCTATGTGAACTGACTCGCACATTCCATTAATTTGCATTCAAAGTGCAAAATGCAATACTAATGTGATTTTCAAGGTCCATTCAGAGGACTGGGAAATATATTACCCTATAAATAACTTCTTTATTGTCTGACAGTTTATGAATATGATGATTATCCGGAATCTTTTTTATCTATTAATTGTCAATGAGGCAGACTGAGTATAAAATGGAAAATATAAGTATAAGTAAACCGAGGCACATTCTGGCCTGAGGGGTCCAGCAGTCAAACACCAGCAAAAACACATCTCATGCAGATGTTCTACCAGTTAAACCAGGCTTAGTATTTTGTTCTTAAGTCTTTTCCTGAAAGCAGTGCATCAATACCAAGCTGGTGGAAAATTCTATACAGTTGGCATGAGGTCAGAGCCTAATGTCTTAAAACCACCTATTTTTCTTTTCCCGATAATTTCTCTGCTAGCTGCCATAAATCTAAGTGGGAAAAACCCGTCAGTTTCAGATCTGAATACCATTTGAGCTTATTGCCACTTGCTGACATCTTTATATATAATAATATATTTGAAGCAGTTTCGTATCTGAAATAATGGTGTGATAATTCCACAAGTGCACAGATCTGTTCTCATACATACTGACATTGTAAGGGATGGTGACTTTTTTGACATTTCAGTAATTTGGGATTTACTGTCAGTTCAGCTGAGCTTCCACTAGAAAGAATGATTTGACGTGAATCAATTTAGTAGCTTCGGTCATAGAGGAGAATCACTCTCTTTAAATTATCGTCAGACTTTTCCCAAAACGCTACGGCTCTTTCTCACCTCACAGTGCAGCTCACCGCTGTACAGAGAAAACGTTTTGAAATTCTGACTGGAAATGGGAAAGTCTTTTAAAAAGTTGCTAACAAGAAAAAGGTTGACGTGCCCCCTCAAGTGGGGTGACCAGTCTCCCGGATTTCATCCAGACAGTCCGGCTTTCCAGCCCTCTGTCCGGACTGCTGTTGGCGGTCTCCTTGTAGCCCCCTTGTCCTGTTTTCCCTTCCCCCTACCCACCTTCCACTCTCCCCCACCCCCAGTCACACAAAAAATGTGAAAGTCCTGCACATACATACTACAGAAGCCGAGAATATCCGTGCTCGCAAATATTTTTTCCTGCTGGTCTCATGATGGTGAGAATTATATTGATAGATATACCATTCTCAGCTATTCTGGTCTGTGTATGAGGTTGCGGGGGGGGGGGGGGGGGGGGGGGGGGGGGGGGGGGGGGGGGGGGGGGGGGGGGGGGGGGGGG
>JAODJX010000040.1:15120679-15132131 GCA_026776945.1 Isichthys henryi | reverse complement strand
CCTCCTCACCCAGCCCCTCCCTTCCCCCTCCACACCCGTTTTTAAAGGATCTCCGATCCCCTTCCCCAGTGTGCATCTACAGGTGCCTGGGAGACAAGGCATGCACACCTCACCTGAGTGTGTTTCAGGGAGGAGAAATCGGTCTGCCTGTTCACTGTGCGTCATGCGTTACAACACTGTAAATAAAGTCCATGAAGGATATAAGCTTTTGTACCCTTGTATGGTCATATTTATTTCCCCATGTGTACTCTACCTCTCGCTCACCCTCACTTATTTATTTGATGCTTATTCATGCCTAGAGGTTGGGCTTCCAAAGAGATACTGGGTGTTGAGCCCCCCCACCCCCTTCCCCAGTGCCACAGCCTGTAACAGTATGCAGTGTACAAGCCCTTACGGCAGGGGTGTCAAACTCCAGTCCTGGGGGGCCAGAGCCCTACGCATTGTTGGGTTTCCCCTCATTTAACACACCTGATTCAACTCCTTGCATCTCCTTGTGCTAATTGCCACGCAGCTCTTCAGCTGAATCATCTGTGGTGGAAAAGGGAAAGAACTAAGCTACACAGAGATCCGGCCCCCCCAGGACTGGAGTTTGACACCCCTGCCTTACGGTCACAAACTGCCAGGCATGGCTGAAGGGAAACAGGGGTGCAGGTGTGAGTATATAATGAACAAGTAACAGATACAAGCGGATTACAGTACAGACATGCATGATGCTTTTGCCAGCAATGGCGGTACCAACAATGACAAAATGCTCAACTGGTAAGCCAGTGCCTATAAAGGGAAACCACTGGCACTGGTGCAGCACGTGAAAGCAAACAGGGCAGGGCAGTTATCCACAGAACGTGGGGAAACACGACAGGCAGACCTGACACTTACTGCAACCCATGTCCCTTCCTCATTAAATCCATAGTGAAACAAAATTATGTTTAAACCACATCGATCCCATTGACCAATCAGCATCAGCTTCTCATTTGTGTGCGTAGGCAGAGTAGAAGGGGGTGAGCTGTCCTGGGGGGCTCCGGCGTTAGTCCCTTAATACGTTGGCAACACTAGTCCCCGGAGCCTGACTAATTACATCTGTCTCCACAGGAATGGCGGATCGGGGCACTCTGAGGGATGCTGATAAGACCACATCCCCTGCGCCGGTTATTGTCGTTAATCCAGGACTGCATGAATCAGCAAAGCTCCGTCGCACTGGTGAGCGGCTCGGGCACAAGTGGGGCTCCTCGTGTGAGACGCTGGGGGACATGTTCTACGTGACTGAGGGCAGACATGTGAGCGTCAAGGTGACACCTTCCATGCCAGATTTATTCTAAGGGAGGACAAACTCTGTGTCAGACTGAAGTGGAATTATTATCACATTTTGCACTTTGTGGGGGCGGGGGGACAGATTTTTTTGTTCCTTAATATTCAGTAATGTTTTATGTGCCCTCCCCAGCATTGTTTCCCAAAAGAGAGAAAATAACAGGCTTGGTGTAAGCCCCTTTCCAAAAGTTTCAAATTCAAAGCCCCCCCCCCCCCAAACACACACATTTCTTTAGAAAAAATAAATCTGTTATGCCTCTTTTATGCAGCTCCTGAATAGCACGCTGGCAGTGGGCCAGGCCAGTGCATAAATTTCAGTGCCTTAAGAAGTGCAAATTGCTCTTTTATCTAAAGGAATTTTGTTTCGGTAAAACATTGCACTGCGGTTCTCTGTGTGGCGTAAGTTGCTTTCTGGATCTTTAAATGTGTTGATTTCTTTTTCCACCTAGAAGACCGAAAGTATGGCTGTTCGTTTTGCAACTGGCTGTACTGTGCCTTCTACTCTATCACAGAGTGATAATATGCTTTTTGTGTGAGCTGTGGATCAACTGACCCCTGCTGCAGAATGATGCCAGTGGGTGAGATTCACACTTGAGTCCCTGATCCCTTTATCTTCTGGCCGGTAGATAGATAACACACGCACACACACACCAAGTTTATTAAGTAATACAAAATGATTTCAGATAAACTTTACAGGCAGGCGATTTTCAAAGAACTGCATCATGAATAGTCAGGCTTTAACAAAGACTGCAGCTCCGAGTTTCAGTTTTATTTCCTTCTTCGTCGTGATGCTGTTTCTGCCCTGTGATGGACTGGTGCTGTTTACACCTCAAACGTGCTGCTGTGACATTCGGGGACTGGGAAGAGATCAGTAATGTCGATTCTTGTTCCCCGAGATTAATAATGTATACGTAAGAGAACGCAAGATCTCCTGAACTGCAAAATCGTTTCCTTCACTTATTCATAATTCATGAATGCGACGGGAAAATTAGCTGTATGGGTGATTTTCTGCTTAAGTGTTTTCTAAAGAAAGTGCAACGTTTTCCCCGACGGGCAGATTTCCACAGGCACAGTCTTTCAAGGGTCTTTAATATATTACAGAAACTTAATTCATTTTTTAAAAGAAAGTAGTTATTGTTTCATTTTCAGTTACTGGTACGTACATGACTCTTAAGCTCCGGGCACTGGAGCGCCCGCCACAGCCATTTCCTTGGATATTAGAGAAACTCGCATCGGTTTGGATTGAAATCATTTTAACTTTATATCACGAATAAACAGCGTTCATTTGTTAACGCGCAGTAATCATCTGATATAAACAGTCCTCATATAAACCTCTTAAGCTGAGCCCGGAGGTGCCCAAACCCATCACTGAGATATACCAGTGGGCGTGAGCATTAACGCGATATCGCAAACCATCCAATTAATCGCTCCAATAAAGCTGTGAATAGCGAAGACTACCGGCTCTGAAGGACATGACTCGTTTATCAAAGCGGCCGTTTAATAGCTGGGGTTGATGTCTGCGATGTACATATGCAATGCTAAAGTGTGAATATTAGCGTTTCCAAACAAAAATGTGAATTTGATAACATGTATTAAGTAGCGTGCATATGATTTTTTTTTACGCAAATTAACGTTTTTTGATTAACTAAAGTCGCAAGGTATGTTTTCCAGTGTCCGAAAATTCAGATATTTATTGCTTCATACCCCTGGTTCTCTACCTACCACGGGTGCCATCGAGCCGCTGTTTCATTTAATGAAGCCTAATGAGGCGGACTGTGGCAGGCAGGTCGCGAACTAACGCTCGTCACCCTCTGGGTGTCCTGATGAAGCTGTCGAGGCTTTGAGAAAAAGAGGAGGTCGTTAATCTAAACGATGCTGCATGGCTTTCTCAGACAAAATATAGGCGTCTATAAATTATAACCTTCCATGCCAGGTACACAATCAGAAAAAAGGGCACCAGTCAGTACCTTTGCTTGTCACTGGGGCTGTACCCTGAAGGGTCTGCCAGTTGTACCCTTAGCTGTAAGTAAATGTACCTTTTAGCATAATTTAAGGTACAGGAATGGACTCTGAGGATCTCCAAGGTACAAACAACATTAATGTTGCTCAGAATCCATTTCTGTATCTTAAGGATACAGTCCCAGTGACATCAAACCCTTTTTTTCTGACAGAGAAAGAAAACTGAGTCAGGATTTTTTGGGTCAGGATAGGCAACATTTGCGGTGATAACTTAATTATATTGAAATTGCAAGACATTGATTTGCTTTTCTTGTATGGGTCGAGACCCTTAATTATACTGGCTGAGATGTGTATGGGCGAGTATGAACTCAGGGGCGTCAGGAATGACACACTCCACAGAGAGACGTCTGACATGTAGTCCACCTGACTTCCTCAACATCATTACCTTACTTTTACAGTCATATTTACATTTATTTATCTAGCACACTTTTATCCAAAATTAACCTCCAAGTGAGTCAGATAATGCATCACAAGCATACAGCTACCAAAACACAGCTACCATGTACAGTATTATATTCCATAGTTTCCTCCTGGGACCAAGTGCATCCTAACCTTAATCTTAATCTCAAAAGTGACTGGGAGCCAGTGCAGTGATTTTGAAACAGGAGTAATGTGCTCTTTTTTCATAATTAAAAAGTTCTAGCAGTAATATTCAGGTTGCAGCTGTCTAATGGTCTTTTGGGGATGAGTGGAAAGCTGACATGAATTACTTTGACGTGAATTTAGCTATTTCATCATAAAATGCTAATTTAGTTACTGCTTTTAAGATTTAAAGGTTTCTTTTTACCTTGGTCATCGTCTTTAGAGTATTAAGATCTGAGGCGTTGTCTTTGTTTAAAAGAAAGAAGTGCAGTGCAAAGGATAGCAGTTCATCTGTCTTTACCCCAAGGTTCCTAGCAAACCGTCACGGACCGTGATGTCATCCTAACTTGTTAGTGTGAAGGCATGAGAGGCAGTTTTCAGTTGGAGGTAGTTATGACTCTTCCAGGCTGTGATGTCAGCAAGGCACACAGGAAACCGAGCCTGTGGTGACCTCTGGAGAAGAAGTCAAGTAGAGTTGGATGTCAACTGTGTAGCTGTGGAAAGACGTATATTACCACATAGGAAAACGTGGCTTCACTATTTTTAGTACTTGTCTCTTATGCATCTTCTATGCTCAGACACTTACTTAAAGTGATCTGTGAGCTAAGATGCTGGGATGGTCCTGCTGTGATGTGCTGATTGAATCTAGACGTGAGTGGCGATCTCCTCACATAAGGGTAACCTCACGTTACACGTCAGCCTTGCGGAATTACGCAGATAATAATCAAATTAACAAAGAGTCATACAGCATTAGCATAAAATCAGCTGCGGCCAATTACGCTCTGACAGGTGGAGAGCGCCTCGACTGAATCTCCTGCGTGGGTTTAAATGCGTCTCTGCATTGCATCTGTGTGTCGCTGTGCTGTTAAAGCCTTCAGAGATTTCAATTTAAAGATAAAGGGAATAAAAGCTTATTATGAAAAACAACATTGATGAAAGGCTTTAATTATCTGAAGGAGGTGATTTTGTGCAGAGAATGGGTGACACACTGAGAAAAGAGTGGATCAGGTTTCTTAGCAGACAGTTTTATGCAAATTACCCTGGATATACTGTAATGTGCTTTATTCATGTAATAGGCTAGAGATTGCATCTCAAAGGTTCTGCTCTCAGCAACGCCCTTATACATATAGGTCATTGGTGACCCTAGGGATGGTCGATATATAGATGAAATATAGTATCGTGAAAATGAACATTCATATCATCACCGTTTTAATTACCTATTTTTACAGAAATTCCATCAAGGTATGAGTCTGTTGTTGGTGTAAATAATCATTATACCTGTCATATGCTCCATAACTATTAGGAAAAGAATTTGGTCATTATAATGAAAAAAACACCCGTCATCTTTTACCACTTTCCACATATGACTTCTAGAATATTGTGATACCAATATTGTGAAAATCCCTGAAAATATAGTGATATCATTTTTATGGCATATCACCGAGTCCCAGTGAAACCCATCCATCCATCCATTTTCCAAACCGCTTATCCTACTGGGTCGCAGAGCCAGTGAAACCCATTCATCCATCCATCCATTTTCCAAACCGCTTATCCTATTGGGTCGCGGGGCCAGTGAAACCCATTCCCTGTAAATAACAGCAAGGTAGGAAGAGAGAGAAATCTAGGAACAAAATGTGCTGTCATTTTTTCTAGTGTTATGCCTTATGACAAAAAACATATTTTTGTATGATTTATTTATTAAAATTAGACTTTCGTTTTGCAGTCAATTCAGTTTGTTGCCTTTTGGTCCATGCTCTCAATCTGTTTAAGGGAATTCTAAGTGAATTTTAAGCAAAAATGGACCATTGAAGTAATCAAATAATGAGTGAATCGACTTGCGACCACGATCAGTTCTGACTGTCGATTTGGTCGTAAGTCAGCTTTTTATCTTATATGCAAAAATTCTAATATGTAGAGTATACTGTGTTGTTTGGTGTTTTTTGAACCCTTTCATCACCGTTTGCTCGCGGGGCTGCTTGCACTGCCACACATAGTCTTAGCCACATACCTGCGGTCGTAAAGTCAATCAGTCGCAAGGTCGTAAGTCGACGACAACCTGCGTCTTGATAATTATTGAAAGTGTTTGATATGAAAAAAATTATCATGATAAAATATTTTGCCGTATCGCCCAGTGCTAGGCCACGCCCACTAGCCAGCACACACAGAGTCTGTATTTAATTCCCTCATGCTGTGATGTCAGTGAGCAACACATCCCAGCTTGAGGGTTCTGAGGACACAGTTGATAGAGTCACTTCTCCACGTAAATGCTAGCAGCGCCTACAGAGCCCAGACAATCATTTCCAGATCACGATAGTTGATCTGCTTTGATTCAATAATACGCAAGTGATCCAAGAATCTTCGTTCGTTGATGTGATCTGCATAAAAATGAATAAAATCCAGGTAGAATATTTAAGATAAAAGGACAACAAAATCATGCTAATAATGTTCACAAATGCTCACAAATTACTTTTCAGCATCACAGGTCTTGTTCCATGTACAGGACACACTTCAGAGAAGCTTAGAATTCAGCTCAAACCTCCTCCTGCCCTTTTTTTTTGGGCTGTCGGGTCACTGAAGGAGAAGCGGGCCGAGAGGAGGTGAGGAGCAGAGACGGGGCTGGTGGGGGCTCTGCCAGGGGCTGTTGCGCTCCACGCACACACGCGTGTGCTGCACTGTAACGAAAAGGTTTCCAAATCGCGTCTGACAGATATCTTCCTTTTTTTTCCCCTCTTCCCGGCCAGGGATCTGCTGATCCCTGCTGTTTGTCTTCTCTCCCCTGAGGAAAGGCAGAGCTCTGGGGAGTGGTTCCACACAGTGCCGGCTGTCTCGAGGCCCGCGGCCCCCGGTTTGATTAGTGGACACCCTCCCTGATAACATTCAGCTCTGTGGCATCCAATGGATCTCATTACACTTCAGCAGGAGGGGCTGTTCTACAGGTCTGCTGCTGTTTGGACTCATCGCTAATTGGATAAGAACAGCACAAGCTCATATATACAAACAACCCGTATGTCAGAGCCTGAAGTGTGATATATGCACAGGCATTTCCATGCAAAGGCCAGCCTAAGCGGTTGAGAGCATGCCCATCCTGATGTGTGACATGTCACTGGGTCAACAACAGAGTCACCTTTTTAACCAATCACAGTCTTTATT
The DNA here is from genome assembly GCA_026776945.1 of Isichthys henryi. Classification (NCBI taxonomy): domain Eukaryota; kingdom Metazoa; phylum Chordata; class Actinopteri; order Osteoglossiformes; family Mormyridae; genus Isichthys; species Isichthys henryi. The sequence continues at coordinate 15,125,075 of JAODJX010000040.1, read as the reverse complement.
GTATGACATCATCACCCTCCTTTGTTGGGGGAACTTGTTGGAAACTAGTGTTTTCTGTTAAGCCGCATGGTGCACAGATTTGTACCCAAGTACCCATTTTTATTGTGCATTTTGTTAAGGCACATGTCATAGATACAAAACACAAGAACATGCTTACCTGCAAAGGCTGGACGGAGCAATTTATTTCATGATAATGATAACAAGGACACGAATTCTCAAACCAGCAACCTTTTTAGTTACAGGCACAGAGGATTAGCCCACTGAGCTGCAGAGCACTTTCTGCTCAATCACTAGAAGCCCTGATTTTGAGAATGAGAAAAAAATGGACCAATGTGGTGATGTCATACAATGAAGACTGTGATTGGTTAAAGAAGTGAAAGGCAAGCCCCACCCCTTGTTCACCTAGGAACATGTCAAACTCAGAATGTCCTTGTGAGCACGGGAACAGAACTATTTTTAAAAGGCTCACTTCTGTCTACATGTCTTGTTTCATTGTTGGCTGCCCTCTGATTATTATTTCAGTTGCTTCATATAAAAAAATTAACAATTAAGCATGTGGTTTCTATAATCTGTGGAGGACTGGTTCAGACACAGCACAGCCATATAAAATTTGTAGTCTCCCATCAAAGTCTATCTGTTTGCCGTCACATCCGCAATGCTGATGAAATGCGCTGTATGTAAAACTCGTGAATTAATATATACATTTTAAGGATTAGTCTAAGATGTTACAAGAAAAGATATTTAAATTGATTCATTGATACTAAACTTGTTCATACTCTGAGGCATTTTTGTTTGCCAGTGTGAGTCTAAATGTCTCATAGGTAACACTGGACTTTCCCACGTGGTGGTGAGCATGCTCAGTAAGGAGCACTTCTCCCTCCAGTCTCCAGGGTTGGAGGATTGAATCCCACCTCCATTCTCTGTGTGTTGAGTTTACATTTTCCCCCTCTGTTGCGCCACGCTCTGCCAGGTCCTCCAGTTTCCTCACGTAGTACAATAACATGCAGTTTCCGCTGGTTCGGTCTTGTGTGGGACTTTTTTCTTCAACCATGGCATTATATAGCCTGCATATCCGGGATCGCGATTCCAAAATATACCATATTCCAAGCAGGGTACCCACCGCCCCCCAGCTGGTGGCAAAATACAGCAAGTCGGCAGCAAAATGTACCACGGAGGGCCGGCAAAACAATAGATTGGCACCATTTGACAGCTACTTTTTGTTGCCAGTTCGCCCCTGATAAATGGTGTCTCTAACTTACCTACTGTTAGTGTGTGAGTGTGCATGTGTCTTATAATAAACTGCCACCCCGTTCAAGATGTACCCACCCTTGTGCGTTATACTCATTGAGATAGGCTCCAGACCCCCCGCCTCGTAACTCTGACCAGGATAACCAGTTACATGCTGCATGTTTTTCCTTCTTTCAGTTGCTCTGACAGTGTAGATTGTACACTGCAGCTACTTGCATAGAGCTTATGAGAAAAGACATCATCTTTCTGATGTTCCAGAGGCGTCTGTAACTTATATGAGGTCAGCCACCACCAAATGAGACTCTCGCACCATTTGTGAAAAAATGCCCTCGAGATCTTTGTATTTCTGAGGTGAGAAATTTTGCAGCTGCAGCGCTGCTGTCCGGGGATGTATGTACCGATATATCAAGCTAATCGAATGGCAGAGGCTCGGCTCTCTCCGGTGCATGCAATTTACATCTGCTGACGTCCCTATGTGCGCACATGGGGACAGGAAATTCTTTCACCCGGCTGGACGATCTTATCCTTTTGTCTCAGGTGACTTTCATCTTGGCATCCATCTGCACAAGAGTCATTGTGAGGATGACTGCTTGTTGGCTGTGAGGAAAAAGTGTGATTTGAAAAAGACAAAGATCTCAAGGCTCCTTGTGTCATATCCTGTACCTGTAGGTGGGAACAGCAGTCAAATCAACTAAATCAAGTGTCGGAAATCCCTTATCCTTTAATCTGTGTTTGCAAAGTGTTCGTGTGTTTATGTATGTTTGTGTATGTGTGTGTGTGTGTGTATGTGTGCGTGAATGTGTGTGTGTATGTATGTGTGCGTGAATGTGTGTGTATGTGTGTGTGTGTGCGTATGTGTGTGTGTGTGTGTATGTGTGTGCATGTGTGTGTCTTTAGGGGCATGGCCTAGAGTGTGTCATTTGACAGACATTTTAATGTGTATAGACAACACCGAAGTGACAATACAGATTGTTCAGGCAACTCCAGCAAACCTTTCATTTTCAGACCATGATAAAAAAAAACTGCAGGTTTCCATGGAAACCTCATCTGATTGACATCCAGACCAAAACAGTGGGATCTTGAAGTATTGTACTGTTTTATGTTTACTTCAACCACATTTGGTGCGTCGATGGTTCTTGTCACCTGTCAGGTTTGTCAAAGAAAAAACATTTCTGTTACTAAAAACTTTAGACTGTAAAGTTGCCTTTTCATTTTGTCTCCAGCGGTCACATAGGGGTTTTCTTTTTGAAAACGGTATATAGAGAGAAATATGTGAGTTTTCTTTTCAGGTGCTCGAAGATTACCTCAGATTATACTGAGAAGATTCCAGAACGTTTATGTGTAAACTGCTTCAACAGTCTTCTGTTTGTCCTTATCAAAGCACTTCTTGCAGTGTCCTTACTGCCACCAATGTATTCATTCCACATAATCCAGTAGAACTGCTGGAGTTCAGACCACCCACAACTCTGACCAGGATAAGGCACTGGAAAATGGATGGATGGATGGATGGGCAATTCTGAAAAAACACTGTATGCTGACTTTTTTCATGCTTAAAAATGTGACCGATGGTGGGAGGAAGTTCATGGAGTGAATGTCTTTCCAGCTGTACGCTTGTTATTTTTTGTGCAAGGTGTGTTTCTGTGTTTCTGACAAAACCCTCGATCAGATCCCTTCAGATTTTTTTCTATTTGAGATGTTTGTTGAATATTTCTATCACTACTGATGTATGAAATATTTTCTAAGCGTCTAATAAAATGGTGATTTTTTTTTTAAACTGAGTTCTGGGGAATTATAGATGGACAATTGGTTGACCTGATGTCTGGGTGCTACGTGAAGCCTTTATTTTTTCGCTTCAAATTATCCCGCTGATTGAACCAAATGATGCTACAATAGGCAGCGCATCCCCTGCAATTCAAGGTCATTTCTAACACCCAGAAACCCACGGTGACTGAGTGGTGGCCAATTAATTATCACTTCAACCTGGAGTACTTCCTTCCAGAACCCTTTGCTTCTGACAAGCAACCAGAGGCCCAAGCAACCAAAGGAGGTGGGACCAAGACATTTGATTAGTTGGTCCCACCTCCTCTAGTTGCTTGGACCCACCTCCTCTACAGTCTGATTGGTTATCTCTCTGAACCAATCATTTTTTTTGTTCTGCCCTCAAAACATTTTTGTGTAAGTAAAACTCCCACAAGCAGTTAAAAACTCAAAGATACCCACTATATTACATTTTTTAAAAAGTGTATAGCTTTGATTAAGCCACAGAGGAGCTTTTATGGGCACCGCAGTTGCATATTTGATTTGAATAAAAATGGCTAAAGGCGAAACATGACTTATTTAAGTTGCCCTTGTGTTGCATGGCTTGCCTTTGCAGGAAACTGCACAGCACATACTTTCTGGCGCGACTACTTTCCGCCAGGCAATCTCTGCAGGGCCAAAAGCTGCTCCACGCATCAATCTGCCCCATTCAAGGCCAAGGCTCCAAAAATGTGCCAGTCAGAGGGAAGTGGCTTAAATTTACTGCACGGAGTGCGGTTACCATTACCAAGAATCCTGAGACTCACAATGAACAGCAGAGGAAACGTCTCTAAATAAAAAGTGCCGCTGTCTGCTTCAGAACAAACAGCAGGAAGCCCTAAATTTAAGATTCACATAAATTTTGACGATGAATTTTCAGATCAAAAGTGGGTACGACATGAATGTGTACAAACATACCCACATATAAGTGAATACACAGAGAGATAATTGAGAATAGTCACCTATACAAAAGGTTTTAAATTTAATGAATAAAAAAAAATCTGGCTTTATGTAGTGGCACAATGTACACAGGTGTGAGTGTGTGTGTGTGTGGATTATGTTTATATTACAATTTGGGGACCAAATGTTCTCTACAAAATAATAAAGACCTGTAATTTTAATGTTCTGGGAACCATTTTTCTGGTCCCCACAAAGATCTGTGAATGCAATCAAAAAACTAAAAATAACAAAAGTGATAAGATACAAGCACAGGTCTGTGTGTGTCTGTGTGTGTGTGTGTGCGTATGTGTGTGTGTGTGTGTGTGTGTGTGTGCGTGTGAGCGGGTTTACCTATCCTTATGGGGACACAATGTCCTCATAACGTGATAAATATCCGTTTTTTTTCCCTTAT
>JAODJX010000040.1:15089919-15101182 GCA_026776945.1 Isichthys henryi | reverse complement strand
CATTTATATAGCGTATTATATTTTGGTCATTCAGCCCTTGCATCTGTTTACATCTTATTATAAGAAAAAGGAAAAATATAGCATTATGTAATGAAGTGACAAATTGCATGGACTCATATTGGCCGTGTAATTTATGTATTAAAAAATTTAAATATCCTAATCCAAAATCTGATTACAAATGAGGGATTGTCAAAATCATCGCTTTAAGGTGCCTTTGTGCAGTATTTGTCATTCATGACTTTGCAGTGAGTTTCATAACTAGGTTACCCAGTAAGTATTAAACTGGCTCCGAGGCTGCAAATCAATCTATTGCTATGCAGTGGCAACAGGTAGATGCCAGACTCTCTGCCTTGTAACTGTGGCGAATTAATTTTAATCCAGGTCTTCCCCCTGCAGTGAAGGGTGTTATGCTTCATCAGATTTTAATTGCATGTGTTAGTTTAACGGGATGCTGTCGTCTGCTGTGCAGAAATAAAAATGCTGTCACACTTGGTAGTGCTTGGTAATGGATCACGCGAATTGGATTTGGTGTCTAGGCAAAGTGCCAGGTCTCCCCAGGGTCTACGTCTCGCTCATGTGAGCTTTTGCCAGCTGCAGAAGAAAATACTTTAGTATGTGTTCAGGATACTCTGAATATTCTCAGTTAGAAGCTTACTGTGGCATTACTTGAAGATACACACTGCAAGCATGTAGCTCTGTGGTAAAATAACAGGTCTTCCTTCCCCACCCAAATTTTTTTGCAACCGATCAGGCGGATACCTGGGTAGTAAAATTACATGATTATTACAGGCACACATAACGCCATTGCCATTATTATTCAGGCTATTTTAGCACAGGAGGAGGCCCAGATTTTTCATTCTAGTGACTGAATCTGCTGATATCAATTGAAAGAACAGGAAGTGATGTCAAAAACATTGTTTTTATACTTCTGTGTAACACACTCTGTACTGTAGGTTCATTCTGTAGGTCCAATCTGACAGACATTTCTGCTTAAGTACCAGATGGTTCTAGTTTTGCCCAGTATCTAGACACATGATGAATCTATGCTGCTGTTGGAAACTGAGACTGATGACTATGTCACAGAAATTTATAACCATTAAACGTTGTCTTACTTTCATCTTACTTTTATCACAGAGCCTGCTGATCTCACAAAAGCCTCCCATAACTGTCCTATGCAAATCCCTCCGGAATCTCTACATAATCATCACACTCTCACTGCAATTCTTTTGGTTTTGTTTAAGTTTAGCGATGCTGCTTTGATGCCCTGCAGAGCCCAGCTTGTGAATGTATCCGTCTGCTGGTCACAAGTTGTAAATGCAGTTTCACTTCTCCAGCACCGCCCCACGTTGACCAAAATGTTTCATGATTTCATTCTCTCGCATTTTATACATCCCGTATACTCAATCAACAATTGTGCAACAATTCAAGCTTTTTCACATCTGTGCACTTTTGCAAGTCACAGGATTTTTGAACACGTCGCATGTTAATTTTGAGCCTTAAATTCACTTTGCTATAATGCAACACTACTGGTGCTGCCAAACATAAGGTCTCATTTCGTAGGGACCACCCAGAGGATAATTAGGGGAGGTGTCCCATGTCTGAAGCAGAATCCCTAACTGTGTCACCAGCAAACCTCTGAGACAGGCTCCGGGGGTTCCCGTAATGCTGCTGTTTCGCTAGTGGTTGTGCATTGTGAGTAAAAAGCTACCTGATTATAAAGACTGACATGATTTTATAAGTAGTGTTTATAAGTTTATAAGTTTGGTCGTCCTGCATCCCTTTTTAAAGCAATTATTGCCTCTTGCAGAATTTCCGGACCAGCAAAATTAGCTTGGAGATGTCAGAGATAAGGTTCCCAAAACAGCACAGAAGGCCTTGGTGTGGAGGAGATTCCTTTCAGTAGACCTTCAGCTCCCCTGGAAGCAAGTCACTGAAGACCAATCCTACATTTAAGCAACTGAGTATCTAAAACCCCTACAGAACTGAATGGCTCCAGAGATCAGCTCCTTAATATTCTAGATCCTCTTCCGGTCGTGCATGTTCATTGTCCATCTTATACATTCATAAAGAGTCACAGAAGAATTCAATTGTAAATGGCATTTACTAAATAGTAAGTTAATATGACTTAGGATAAAAGCATAAACTAAACAAATAAATGTAAAGAAACAAGAATGATAAAAAAATGGCTACATTGTAGACTGATCAAAATGCTCGTCTTTTACAGCGATTACAATTGAACAAACACAATGAAATATTATTCACTCCAATGCTGCTGGAAAAGTGCCCACAAATGCAGCCTTGACCATTTTATCCATCTATCCATCCATCCATCCATCCATCCATCCATCCATCCATGCAGTTTCTGTAGCCGCTTGTCCTACTCAGGGTCACAGAGGGTCCAGCATTCTATCCATATCAACCCAAATCAATTCAAAGCAAAGATCAGGTGATCATGTACACCTATCATTCATCTTCTTTTTTCTTAAAATCATTCTGACAGGTTATTTACTACGACTGTGTTGCTTGCCAATGTAGTTAAGTTTAACCAAAATGTGAAAATACAGGGTTTTGAAAAACATTTGACTGGCAGTACTGTGTATTTTTAAATCTTTTTTTCTTCTGATTTTCACCTTTTTCAGTAACAAATGTAAATGGCACTTATGATAAAATTTTATAGTGTTTTTTTTCAATATTAGTTTTTCATGTGTATAAAAAAACGTAACAATATTTTATAGTGTTTTTTTCTGATATTCATTATCTAAAATCTAGGTTATCTGATTTCGTCTAAAATTTAACTGTCAAAACCAGTGAATCTGTGCCCCATAGCGCTTGGAAACTCTTTTCATATTTATGCACTTATGAATGTCAGTGAATATTCACCAGGACTTTAGGGGTCTTTACCTGAAGCGAAACGCACTACAGTGACACAACCTGAAAAAGGCCTAAATGTTTCCACATCGCCAAGCTGACAGATTCACTGTGAGTGTGTTGAGCACAACCCCCTGCTTCCAAATGTCATTCCTCTTGTCAGAATCATTTCCCACGATCACATTGGTCTGTGTCACAGTCTGACAGTATTTGCATAATTTTCTGACTACATATCTACACCACTTACACTTATCCTTGAATATGGCAATAAAAGCAGAATATCCATTCTCATACACAGAGGTGAAAATTTCAGGTCCAGCGAGTACAAATCCAGAACAAGATTTTGTTTCAACCGACCAGTTGAGCATAAAGAGAGTCACAGAGGACTCAATTGGTCAGTTGAAACAAAATCTTGGTCTGGATTTGTACTTTCTGGACCTGAAATCTCTACCTCTGCTTATACATTATATCCCCTTTACTCCTGGGTGTTATAATGTGTGGTTTCTTCTAACTAGCTATTTGGACAACAGTATGTAAAAATTTCCTAAGTTGTAATTGTTTTTAATAGTTTTATTGTGATGTCCGTCATACAGAATCCAGCTGCAAAACTAACATGCTGATCTAATCACATTAAGAAAACTGCTGTCACTGGTTTTGTCTTAAATAAAGGATTTTGATTTTCCTTTTAGTAAATTACCTCTTTCCATGGTTATGGAAATTAGTGAGAAGGCCGTTCTTATTCTGTTAGCTCAGTGAAATATGTTCAGTTGTCTTTTCTAGTGAATATAATGACAAAATTCCAGGTAGCAAAAAATCTCAACATCCATCCATCCATCCATCCATCCATCCATCCATCCACCCATCCATCTGCTTATCCAGTACAGGGTTGTGGTGAGCCTCCCGATTTTGAAAGACATGGAGCCAACACTGCTGTCATAATGAGTAATGTGAATATATACAGAAGTACCTTCCCTATGATATGAGAAATGGCTGGCAACAATGTGCACCCCCTACAGGACATGTCCGGGACTACACAGTGTAGGGCTGAATGCCTAGTAGCAGTTGCTGTGATGTTTATTGAATAATTATGAGTGAGGTGGACTGAACACTTAAACCATTTGGCACAAACGTTAACATGGTAGGGCGGCTTTAGAGGTGAAAATGGAAGAATGAGGTCCTGAATTCATTTATACTGTCAGGGCTGATTGGAGGGGTCGTCCCAAATGATACATATAAACATGGCTTCATATTTCTGCTGCTTAGATACGCCTCACCGGAGACCCGTTTGCAGAGAGTAACTAGTGGCATGCTGCCTGTAATCTCTGTCAGAATGCTTGGAGATTTCCAGCCTGTGTCATAACACAAACATCAGGAAGACCAGATAGCACTATCGAGGGGGAAAGTAGGTCAACACATTTGACATTTTTTTTCTCTGTCTGTTGACTTCCTGCCTCAGTTCTGAAAGTGTCCTTTATTTTTTGTTATTTCATTCCTCCTTTTCATTGCTGACAATTTAATTCAAAATGCTCAACATGAGGAAAATCAAGATTTTTGTTGCCAGTGTTACGGGAAACTTACGCGACATTCCCACAACGACTGACAAACAAAATGGAAAAACGGCAAATGTTTGTTATTAATATCTATTCATTTCCTTCTGTCATTTCACAGTAATACAGTCTGAGACATCCAAACATGGTCACGGGCAGCAAATGACATTCTCAGGACATCACTTGTATTCACAGCAGTACAAATCACTACAGTATTACATTTTAACCACATCGGCAAACTCTCTTTCTTTCGGTCAGAAGTACCCATCGAATAGCCCACTCTCCCAGTGATCTCCCAGTGATCTATCAGTGATCTCCCTGTGATCTCCCAGTGATTTCTCAATGATCTCTCAGTGATCTCCTTGTGATCTCCCAGTGATCTCTCAGTGATCTCCTTGTGATCTCCCAGTGATCTCCCCTGGCATCCCCAACTATTAATACTTGACACTGTGCGTTTGACATCATTATTTTCTCCACTGACCCACTAATGCTGCAGGTCGCCTTACTCATGTATGTGTGGCCTAGTTACCGGAAACTACCCATGCAGCCAACTGTCATCATGCTCTGCCCATGTCTGCTCTGTGACCTTACCTACGGTTTCATTACAGAAAATCAAATGCTTTATAAACATAGATAAAATGTTTTGTATTCTGACTGTCTATGTTACATACTTAGGGAGATTGATTTTAGTTCACGAGAATCTTCAATTGAATATGTTGGCCAACCTCTCAGCAATTTATGGAAGAACACACACACACACAGACACACACACACAGACACACACACACAGACATACAGACACACACAGACACACACACACAGACACACACAGACGTACAGACACACACACAGACACACTGCAATTTTTCATTCAAAACCAAAAAAAGGGACTGGTAAACCACACACTGAGAAAATGTCACATACAAAGGCTCCATGATTTGTCAGTTGAGCTGATGCTAATGTTAACAATTAAAAATATGGTAACAGAGACAGAAAACATTGCAAATACATTTTCACGCTCTGCGAATGAACTGAAATGACTCTTATCCAGCCTCTTCTGGTGCTTGGGTTGTCTCAGACTTAGCATCTCATTATCTGACTGCGAAAGAGATTCCAGTGACCTTGCTGGATATTATAATGGGCTGGAAGGGAAGCGTGTTCTCCCAGACAGCAGGCTGGAGGCAGAAACTGCAGTCTCTTAGGTCCCAAAGGGTTTGCCTGAAGAGGACTGGGCAGCGGGAGCAGGTCCGGTTGGAAAAGTACTACCTGCTAATCGGCGGCGCTGCAGACATCAACTAGACATGAGGAGGCAACCCGAGCTTTTATTTTTCAGAAGAGGTGGCACATTTACCACGTTTAACTCATCCTTTATTGCTTTGCGCAATTTACGAAACCATAATTCCCTTGTCTTTTTTTAATTTTTTTTTACATCTATCGACTACTGTATTTTGCAGGGGGTGGAATATAATGCTGTATCACAGATTGATATTTCACTACAAAACACACAGATTGTCACGCTGGTGAACTGCCATAGAAAACAAATTCTGTTCTTTATGATGCATTATCATTACCCCTCACAAACATCTACACAGACACCCTGGCTGCAGATAGCCCAGCTGTTTCTTTCTGGCGACCTTAAGGCATCGCTGGGTGCTGAGGCGGCGTGAAGAATCCGCAGCCCGCTACAGCCTGCGGCGTCAATCCTCTGCATACGTATTAGCCACATCTCACGTATTAATTATACGCGCAATAACCTCAATTGTTACGTTTTTTTATACACATGAAAAACTAATATTGAAAAACATCGTCAGTTACATAAACCCCTAAGGCCATTCTGCGATTAACTTATATGCACGTTTTGCAAACATGTAACATATGTGCAGCGCAGATGTGATGAGAGAGACTGTGTGAGCACGACCGTCTAGGCGGACGGCGAACACCTCGGGGGACAACGTGCAAACGGGGGGGGGGGGGCTCTGACTCCGACTGATGGGCTGTGTTTCAAAGAGGGATTGGCTAATGCAAATTACAGCAATCGCTCGACAGACGGATGAAAGCAGCCGCACTCCAGCTTCCTTCGGAGATCCGCGGGACGACAGAGACGTGCCGGTCAGGGCTGATAAACTACGAGACCGTTTTTGGTTATTGGTCCTGAATTGGGAAGTGCCCCCCTTAAAACGTGCTGGCTGGATCAAGCGTCATCCAAACGGTAAGCGGATCATCAATCTTTTCTAATAATTTACTCAGAATGAACACAAAACCGCACCTGTTTCTGACAGCAGTTTGGAGGATATAGGAATAACATAATGATATATTGGCGTGTAATTATATATTAGGCATGTGTTGCTCTACTCCCCTTTAACAGAGTTAATATTGACAGTTTTTACAGTTTTTTTGGCCTACGTTTTATGATAACCTAAAACTCCGAAAGTTTTGGCATTTATATTTATTTGCAACTGGTTAAAATTCGTCTTGTTTATTATCTGCAGTAAGCGTTCTCATTATTCTGCTGCAATCGCACAAAGTAAATGTCACCTAGAAATCACGCAGCTAGTAACGTGTAAGGTGTTTCGTATTCAGAAGCTTTGTGCGGGTCGTGACAGGAGATGTTTGAAGCTCGTCACGACCTGGAGCTTACAAAGAGAGAACCTCACAATTTCTCATTACAAAGTTATTCGCAGACACAAATCGGCGCGCGAAGTAACATATGCAATTTGTTTGTTTTTTTTTTTAAACCAACTTAAGCATTCACCTGTCACTTACTTATAATTTCATCATTTGCCTCTTCACTCATCCTAAATAGGTGTCATTCCTTGGGTGATCTTCGCTTTGCTGCCATATGAGTTCGAGCCGGGCCGGTGGCATGGAGCTGGAGCATTTCGACGAGCGGGACAAGGCGCAGCGGCACGGGCGCGGGGCAGCGCGAGCTAACGGGCTGCCGAGCCCCTCCCACAGCGCGCACTGCAGCCTGTACCGCGCGCGCACGCTGCGGGCGCTCAGCTCCGAGAAGCGCGCCAAGAAGGTGCGCGTGTACCGCAACGGCGACCGCCACTTCAACGGCGCAGTCTACGCCGTCTCCCGGGACCGCTTCCGCGCCTTCGACACCCTGCTGGAGGACCTCACCCGCTCCCTGTGCGACAATGTCCACCTGCCGCAGGGAGTACGGACCATTTACACCATCGACGGCAGTAAAAAGATAACGGACGTTGACCAGATGGTAGAAGGTACGGTGTTGTCATTCTAAAAAACAAACTTTAAAACTGCGGCTACACGTTATTTTCTCTTACAGTCTCATTGTTGTTTTTTTACTCCTCTAAACCGGTTTTGGTTAGTTTTAGGGCATCTTTCTCCACGTCTGACCCAATAATACCGAAACTAAGACATAAGTGTGGTATTGTAGCTCTGGTCTTTAGAGGTTTCTGTTTGCCTGTTGCCATCAAAATAGTACAACTTTAGAGATTGATGTAAGTTTTCAGACCAAATAGACTTTTTTTCTCTTTTCCCTGTGAATGGCCGATTATGCCATTTCACCCCAAATGGAATCAAATCGAGTCTATATATTTTGCTTTTTTACTAAAAATAATTTATGGTAGCTGGCTGTCATGGGGCAGTAATTTTAGTAGGCCACTGGCTCTCCTGTTATCGAGCTGTGAATAACAGACAGTGCAATCCACTGGATTGATTTCTGCCGATGCGAATGTCAGCTGAGGTTGCCAGACACCCAAAATCACCATCCACCCCCCAAAATCACCATCCACCCCCCAAAATCACCAACCATCCCCCAAAATTCTGCTCTCCCCTCTTTTCCATAATGTTTTATTATAATTTCTACAATAAGTCTTTTTCAGTCCCAGTCACTGGCTCTCCAGCACAGCCTTTGGTTGTTGAGATATATGCCCAAGTAATTTTCTTTCAAGGGGTTTGGGTTGGGGGGGGGGTGGCAGTGTGTCTTGCTGACGTATGTGTAATATGCATAATCAAAAAATAGGCAAGCAGGTGCATGTTAGGGTGGGGGTGGTTTATGTGGGCATTATGGGCAAGACAGCCAATAACTGCGGACATCACACCTTTTGTGTGTAATAATTCACAGCTCTGTTGGATGGTGGATGCTGGGTAAGAGTGTGTTGTAAAGTCTCATTGTCATCAACTTTTCTGACCATCACTTGCTCTCTGTCACAGTGACTGGACTAGAACAGTGTGCACATTACACTCAAAATATTCGGTAACGCTTTACATTAACTGCACCTTCATAATGCTTTTATGTTCCATTCATAAAACGTTCAGTACACCTTCATAATGTATCCATTAAGTATTAAGAAATCATTCATAAAGATCATGCATGTATACCTTTACATCCTAACATCCCTTAACAGCTGTAATATACATTAATAACAAACATTGTATAATAATAACAAACATTATAATTATATAATCATGTAATGTTTGTTGTTAATGTATATTAAAGCCGTTAAGGGATGTTAAGATGTACTTGCATGCTTATGAATGTTCTATGAATGCATTATGAAGGTGCACTTAATGTAAAGTGTTACACCAAATATTCATACAGTCAGAGATGATCAGGTGGTAACATTTTAAGAAGCTGTAATGAAGGACTCCTATACTGAGCTTTCTCCGGGGCCTATGTTGTGGTACCTGTTGAAATTAAATATAAATATGACATGCTATATAAGTAGTTTTGGATAACAGCTGTAGCGACACAGATGAAATCATTTGCTTGAATAAATTAATTCAGGTTCAACAGGTTCCAGCAGGTTCAACAGGGTGTTATGGTATGTAAACCCAACTGATACTGTAGATGGAAAAGATTCACATCATGTATTTCCTGACTTTGAAAAAAGTGGGCTAAACATCATGTAAAAGGAGAAAAAATTTCAGGTTTGGTGAAAGATGGCAGAAAATGGGACATTTTGTTGGCAAAGTCACAACAATTAACCTTTGCAGAGCTTTCATTTGTGTAATCACTGTCTGGGTGCATTTTTCCATCTTGTCAGGTCTTGTTAATCGGCTTTTGCTTAAACTCGTCAATGAATATCAGCGATGCTGGATAATTATCATTGATCTGTCGTGTGAAAATGGGGGGTCTGTTTCTGATTAGGGATTTTCAATTGTAAGAGGAACATGTTTGTCTTCTATTAATACTATGACAGTGGAAGGTCTTCACTGCACTATAGTATCAAGCCAGTAATGCATGTCTCTGATTGCGTTATTATTTCATAATCGTTTTAAAGGCTTGGGCTAGGTTTATAGTGAAGATTAGGCTTAATGGGATAAGTTTTATGTAACTGCTGTATAATTAAACATGTGCAGGGTCTAAATCTCAGCAAAGAGATTACATACCTACAATCTGTTTTGTGTTAAGGTAACCACAAAAGTACAGATGGAGCCGTATATGGCTCTGTGGGTTAGGATCTGATGGGAAGGTCAGCGCTTCAGATCTCATGACTGACAGAGTCATACGGCTGTTGGGCCCTTAACCTCTGTTGTTCCTGAAATGCCATCTGAACTTTGCTGTATGATCCTTGACTGTTAAATAAATTTACTGCTTTGATGGGATAGATATTATTCCAGTAGCAACTTATGTTTTTGGTCCAGCTGGTGTTGTGCTGGATAAAGAAATGGAGCCTTTATAAAATGATGGACAGTGTTGAAATCCCACGGACACGATACTGTTTTACTCCTTAGGTATTTAATGTGAATGTGGTAAAGTGCTCTTCATATATTTTTTAAGTGGAAATCTCACGTGGATTAAGCAGGTGAATTATTACGTTTGAAATGTTCCCTCACATATGCTAATTAAGGGCTTTTTGTCCTGTGGATTCTCTTAAAACATTTTTTTTGGACTGCAGGTGAGAGCTATGTGTGTGGCTCCGTAGAGCCGTTCAAGAAGCTGGACTACACCAAGAATGTCAACCCAAACTGGTCAGTGAATGTGAAGACTGCCGTATCCACCCGAGCTCCCCCTTCCTTGGCCTGCTCCAAGCCCAACTCCCAGGATGCCCGGGAAAGCAAGGACTTCATCAGGCCCAAGCTGGTGACCATCGTCCGCAGCGGGGTCAAGCCACGCAAGGCTGTGCGCGTCCTGCTCAATAAGAAGACGGCACATTCTTTCGAGCAGGTGCTGAGTGACATCACCGATGCCATCAAGCTCGACTCTGGGGTCGTTAAGAAGCTCTACACTGTTGATGGCAAGCAGGTGAGAGTATAAGACGCTTCTGTGCCCACTGATCCCCGCTTGTCCTTTTCAAGGTCACAGGGCTCTGGAGCCAACCAGGTCTCACACATTCATAAATCTTAGCATGTTTTTGGATTGCAGAGGTAAACCAGGGAATCTGGAGGAAACCCCATGACAAAACAGAGAGAACATGCACAGAGCCAGGGCAGAGACTCAAACCCTGGTCCCAGAGATGTGAGGCAACAGTGCTAACTACTGCACCACTGGCTGGCTACTGCCTGTATGGCAGAGGATATGAAATGTGTGACCAAAAATAACATTTTAGAAAATTAAGTTACATAGGTAATAGAATTGGGCAGTGTCTAAAAAATATTTATATTATAAAAAAATATTGAGATGAATTGTAATATGAGTCTGTAATATTGAGTCAAGCAACATTTCCCCTCCCCAACAGAAACACACATGGAAAGATACAGGGCTGAAAGAAAAACGTGACTGCACGAAAAAACGGTATACAAACGTGACTGCACGAAAAAACGGTATACAAATGTGACTGCACGAAAAAACGGTATACAAACGTGACTGCACGAAAAAACGGTATACAAACGTGACTGCACGAAAAAACGGTATACAAACGTGACTGCACGAAAAAACG
>JAODJX010000040.1:15067515-15081029 GCA_026776945.1 Isichthys henryi | reverse complement strand
GCCCACCGTGACATTGAGCCTCTTATAACTACTCGCTGTTTCCTATCTGTTAACCAGTTATCAATCCAGGTCGCTACAGTACCTAAAATACCAGTCACTTTGAGTTTGAGTAGGAGCCTCCTGTGGGGGACAACATGTTTTTGCAAGGGGGAGGAAACCAGATTCCCTGGAGGTAACCTGCACATGCATGGTGCAGTATACAAGCTCTTCATACACAGTTGGGCATGTCTGTCTTTCTGCTTCTGAAAAAGGTTACTTTCGATCTTAAAGCATAAACCAATAAATCTGACTCTGAATTATTTTAATTTCAGGTATTATTTCTAGATTTATCTTACTTTTAACAAATCTTGACCATTCTGGACTTTGATGCTCCACTGGATTCTCTTATGTCCAATTAGGCAGTATTCTTGGGTGCAAAGTGAAACTAGTTTAATCGCAGTTTAGAGATTGCAGGGCAGCTACAGACTGGTCAGTACTGCTCAGCGACACCCACTCAGTGTCTGAGTGACTCAACTCAGAGGCTCCAAGGCATCTATATTATGTAGCCGCTCTCCTCCAGTTTAACTGACCCAAGTGATTAGTCAGAAAGCTTGAGTCATTAGATCGTAATGCCCCATTATCTAATGCTAATGTTCTTGTGTGTGCCAGTGTGTAGTAATCCTGGCTAAGAACTGCGGTTTCATCATTTTTTAGCAATCTACTAGATGTTAATTTCAGAAAAATTACAATTATTTGAAACAGTTTACTTGCTCGGCAGAAGTGTCACATGTCAATTATAATTCAAAGCAAAGCACCGTCAGCTAAAGTGGCTGCTTAGCCAAATAACTCTACCAAGCATGCAAGGCGATACGAAATCTGATGAAAGCCCTGGCCCAGTGACATCCAGGGTTATGTTCCTGTTAGAGCTGGCAGCCTTACACCCACAATCCTGTGGGCGTGAAGCAACAGCGTGACCTTCTGTAACTATGACATTTTGTATTTTTAAATTGCACTTCCCAAAAAACCTTATCTTATATAAAGACTAAGACAAGATCAATCTGTCTTCCAAGCAATTATGCCGATAGTCACAGGGTGCCCACAAAGTCACAGTGCTGTGCAAAAGACCATATTTACCTATGTATAAAATACTTAATAGCTACTATTAGGCCAAATCATACAGTCATCATTCATCAGTTGTACTGAACCTGCATAGAACAAGTTGGGTTCAGGCTAGTCAATTTCTTATCTCCACCAAATACAGCATCATTCCCCTCCCGCCCACCATGGCTCTTTGTCACATGAGATGGGTCATTGCAACCATTTTATTTAGAGACCATGTGAATAGCTGGGATTTGCTTGCCTCTAATTGGTTTAAATGCCACTGAGGTATTTCCAGGCCAATGCTTTTGTCTGTCAGGGACTGAAGCAGGAGTGGGAGGGGCACACATTCACTCTACGGTTTTGTGTCTTCTAGGTAGCATGTTATCTATATATCTGTAGTCTAAACTTACGGACTTTCCTCTGATTCTACTCTGTGTCCCAGCAGAAATACTGAGTAAACTAGAGTTGGTACAGGCTGCATTAATCTGCCAATACGTTTGTACATGCGTACATGCACATTGCTTTACATAGATGTAGGAACACGCACAGACACATTACTGTAGCAATTGCCATTACACAAAACCACATTCGTGGACAGCCTGTGTGCACCTTGTATTTAGCCTTATCTATGCAAGCTAATTACATAATAGGATTATGGGTTTTTCTTCCAGACAGTGTGCAGTTCAGGCCTCGAAATGATTATCCATGGGGCTGGCAAGCAGATATTCTTATAAAAAAATGACCCACTATTGCTTCACCAAGAAAGAATGTCATCCTGATCTGATGCAATGTGTCAGTATGGATCAGACAGCTTTCAACCGGGTAGCAGATGATGTAACATTAAAAGAGCTGAAACAAAAGCATTATGTATGAGATCCAAGGAGGGAAACTGCTGTTGTACAACTAAATCAGTTACTGTCAACAGCCATCAGCTCTGTTTAGTTTACTGGCTTTGTGATGCTAGTTCAACACTCACAGTCAGTATGGAGCAGGAGATCGAAACAAGCACAAAAATAATGAATCGATACAATAAGATATTAATAGCTGCTGGGCTGTGCATAATATGTAACTAGACAGACAAATTATGTAGTACATATATGATTATATATTAATGTGGATTGGAGTTTCTTCCTCGACTGTGTGTATGTATGTGTGTGTGGGGGGTGTGCATGTATATATTATACATCGGGGGGGACCGAATGTACCCACAATGTGGGAGCATTCTTAAAATTTAATTTTATAAAAATCTGAATGCTTTATAAATAACTAAAAATCCCAAACGACTAAACTTATGGTTAAGGTTCGGACTGGATAGGGGTTAAGGTTGTCATACTGTAGTTAAAATGAAGGATATGTCCATAGAAATGAATGGAAAGTACCACCAAAAGTGTAGATACCTAATGTATGTCTGGGTGTGTGTGGGTTTGTTCAGCACCACCAACTGCTCTTTTGATTATCATCTCAGCAGCGTACGTGACACCATCTTTTCAGTGAGTCAGAATTTCAGCACCACGGACAGCTCATCTCATCACCTTGTGACTGTGCTTCACTTGCTCCCTCTCTCTCCCTTCCTATGTGTGAGATTGCCTGCGGGGTGTAACTCCTCTCACTTTTGTCCCCGTCTGGGTCAGTGCATGATGAACAGAATGTGTGCTCAGTTCCGCAGACGCTGGCGCTTCCTGTGGGATCCTTATTTCCTTCTTATTTGTGGGAATTTATCCATAACTTGGGTGGATATCAGAAACTTAGAGGATGCAGGCATTCACGCTGTATGACCAGCAGAGACATCCCTCTAATTCCCCCCCAAAGAAAGTACCAGCATTCGTGTACCATTTTGATACCCAGTATTCCTCAGACTGTGGCCTCTCCCCACCCTGCGGGGATTAGCCTGTTATTATAGCTTTCCTAATTTTTTTTTTACACCTGCCCTTTAAAATGTGAAGGTGCTGATATTTTTTACAGCCCTGTAAATCTTCCCCAGATACACATGCCTGGCACTGTAGACGGTTCCGATGAACTCTGTCCAAACATTAGTGTTATTTAATGGGCAGCTGTGCTGCCGATACTGAATCCACTTGCTGTTATCTGCAGCCCAACTGAAACCCCTGCCAGCCTCCTCTTCAGCCTGGCAGCTACAGCCACAACACAACAGCAGGGGTTCAATTTTGAGCCTCATAGCTGTTGAGGAGTGGGTGAGTAACCGAATGTTTGGCTGAGAGAAAAATAGATAATGAAAAAATAGCTTTCCAGAGACCCAAACAACTATATCCTGTGGGAGAAATATGTGTGAAGAAGGTGAGTGCAAAATGAAGCTTCCACTTACTGTTTCAAATGGCTGATCTGTTGTCCGTCTGGTTTCCTTGACGACAGCTCCCCGTCTGGCTCTTTCTGTATAAACAATCCCAGTATGGGCCACACTCACAGCCATACGCAATACCCAATCCCTATCTTTTTCCTCTCTCCATGCTTTTAAATCTGAATGATAGAGTTGGCTGCCTAAAGGTTTGAACCAGCTGTTTCCCCAACTGCTGGGCACTGACATTGTTGGAGGTGATGGCAGGGTGTGAATCGATCATCTGCTGCATGGTGCGAGGTCAGAGTCTATGGACCTGAATATTAAAAAAATATTGGCCATTGTTCGGGCAGTCAAGGAATCAAAGAAAAATGTACTTCAGATCATGGAGTGGACAGACTCATAATCCCCTAAGAACATCACCAAGCCATATCCAAAAGCTATCCGAAAGCTATCCGAAACTCCACTTCAGCTGCAATTTGCAGAAACTGAGAAATGATGAGTCTCTGATCCTGCTGAACTGCCACCTTTCTCCTAATTATGTTGACACAATTCATTATTACTGAGTTTCAGGTTCGATGAAGTCTAATAAAGGAAAAAAATGTCAAGCATAATAGTAATGAGGACAGTTGAGTAACACAGTTATTAAAGCTTTCATGGCAACTTCCATACAGGTCAAGGAGTCAATGTGACGGGAGAAGATTAGCACGTGTGCCTGTAGTTGTAAACAATTGGGGAGGAGCTCACCCTTTCATATAGGGCTTCAGACTGTACAAGAGAAAGTATGAGTTTTAAAAGTTTTAAGTTCCAAATTACGTAAGATTCAGTGTTCTGGTCCAGGCTGTGCTACGTTTAGAGTGGGATGTGCTGTATTGTCTTTGCAGCATGCTGCCTGCGCTGCCCTATTCCTCTGGGGGAAGAAGGTGCCAAAGTTGGCCGAGCAGAGCACTTTGTTCTCGGCTCGTCTGTGCTGTCAGCCTGTCTCCCCTGGGCCACGAGGCACCTTCTGATGCTGGCTACGTCATTTCTTAAGTGCGGTACGGTGGTGGTTCCTATTGTATGGGAGTGTGACAGCTTTTCAAATGCCCCCACCTCCTGTTAAAAAACCCCTCCACAGAATTTGATACATGTCCTTGTTCGTCCTTTTGATTTGCAGAGTATATGTAAATGAACCTGCAGTCTTTTGCTTCTGGTCCCTTAATGTCTCTACTTCAAAAGGTTGCAAGGTACATTTAAAAATAAAAACGTGAATTAAGTCTCTCTCTAATAAAACAAATCCCTTCCCTCAAAATTTGGATATAATGCTCTCGCGTCAACTGAAAGTTTGAAGGTCGTATCTCTTAAGTACAAGTGCTGGAGGTGGCTATGCACTTCACCTGGATTATTCTGCCTGCATGACAGCGGCCCTCAGTTGTCCGTAATCTGCCTCAGACCATGGCCTATCAGAATTCCCCAGGAATTAGATTTGTCTTTGTAAGGGTGATTATGTTACTGATTTTTTAAATCTGCACTTTGAATCTTCTGTGGCGTTGGCATTTTCTAATGCCCTGTAGATCATCCCTGGATGACGGTGTATGCCAAGTTGACTAGAGGAAGATGGAAATCATAGACCTGATGGACCTTTAGATTTACAATCTCTGCTGCCATCTAGTGGCCAACTTAATTCAGTGCGACAGTAGGACATTTGATGATTGAAAAGGAGTTTTATTAAATAAAAAAATGAAGCATGTCTTTATGGGCCTGAGGAAGCATGGAAGATGAGCTTGAACTGTTTTCCTGGTGCATTAGGTTTTGTTGTTCTTACATTGGTCATTGGCAGTCAGTAATGTCTTTGATCTGCTACTTGATTTGCTGGCTCAGTCACACCCAGTGCAAACAGAGGTGAAAACACATGACTGTGAAGACTGCAGGTAGCTGGCCGATGACATATCATGGGATCCACCGAGTGGGAGGCCTATATATCTCAGCACACTGTGATTGTTCTCATCCTAGGCATTTATGGAAATGAATAGTCTCCCCTGTGAGATCATTTGTTTTTTACCCGGACACTTGGTCCCACAGTCAGTGTGCTGTTTTGCGAGTGGCCTGTTTCTTTTCCACAGCAATTTCTTGTTGTCATTCAGAAACTGCAAGAGTGCTCGAAGTTAAATGGACAAAATGTTTATTCATCGCTGCGGTATTCTGGTCCGATCCAGTTCTGCTGCATCACTGCCGCCACCTTGTGAAACTTACAGGATAAGCAAGGCGACTAACAGTAAACCAACATTTATTCAGGACTGGAGGTCTATGAAAGAAGTTGACATGCATGTAATGTGCAAATAATAAATAATAAATATTTTGGTTTATTCATAAGCCTGAATCAAAATGTCACAGGCGTGAAACTTTCATTATTTGTTCTTAATGAAATTTTAAATAATGTAATTTCACAGGTTGAAGTATGTTGATTTTATCTCCATTACAGAAAATTTTTGGGTAGCATGCTGGTTACTAGTGTGTTATTACTCAAAGGGAAATGCCTTGATCTTCGGGTCAGCAAACAGATCCGCGGGACATGGGAAAGTGAGGATGGAAGAAGGAAGTTACTGGTATCCTTGGGATAAGTGGATAAATGATCAGTATGGCCTGCAGAAATAATATTTTTGCCTCTGAGTAAAGTGAAGATCAAGGTAACCCGGACTATTGGTCCTGGTCTGTCATTCTGGTGCAAAGAGCTTATTAACGTTATAGACATACAAGCTGATTACAGATGAGCATACAGTTTGCTGGGCTGGTGTCTCTAGATGTCTCATTCTGTGTGTCCTGCCTTGTGCAGTGTGTCTCCTTGAAGAGCCTGTACACTCACCACAACTATATACTGCAGTCGGATGGAACATGGAAGGAAAATCTATCTTATCAGAAGAACAATTGGAATTGGAATTTTCGAAATGTAAAAATGCACGACTTCTCAGACAGTCATTCCGGTTTTGGGTCAGATTGTTAGGTAGGGAATGAATGCAGCGAGAATCGAGCACCATGCAACCGAACATTGCTGTCTCTCTTCATTTCCTCTAGGTGGCTCTCACCCAACATACACAGCCAAGGGCAATGGTTATGCAACATATCATGAAAGGATTTTTCAAATGCTATTTATCAAGCTTCTTGAGGCAGTTCACAGAGAATGAGAGATTCGCCTTACTTGATACAGATACAAAATTTGAAAGGAGCTGCTGGATTTTAAAAAAGTTTCTTTATTGAGCAGTGAACGTCAACACTGTTCCCAAATCCTGAATTGATAATACAATGTGACCTTTTATGCCCGTATATTTGTTGATGGAACACTTTAATCTGCAAGCAGCCTGAAATGAAGGGAACTAAGCACCACATGAGAGAAGATAAAAACCAACCGAGTTGTGTAACTAATAATAGTATTCAGATTCCATGGAGTGTACATGAATCAACATCAGTATCTGGAGAGTCTCGGATTTAAGTGCCTCATTACTGGGAAAGCTAGTGAAGGTTTAAGCCAGTCAACTTGCTTATAACTCAAACATGGATGGTCTTAACCTTCTGAGAGGTGAAAAGAGAGTGTCTGTTATTATCCCAGTCCTGGTATTATACTGGGAAGTGCTGCTGGAAGGATTTAAGAAAATCCCATTATTTCAAAATGCTCTGTCATTTTCCACTCTGTCCACATTTTTTGAGAGCATTGTTTTTTAGTTTTCATTATGTAACTGGTGAATAATTACTTTAGCAATTATCAAATCCCTTGTGGTACTTTTAGAGGCCCAGAAGAACATGGCTTTGTCTCTTCCGTGCTCATTGTCTCCTCAAATGACCCCTATCCCTAAAATGTGTAAATCGCACTGTTGGTTTTTGTTTGTTTGTTTCACCCCCTGTCTTTTGAAAATCACGGTTGTGGTTACATAACTGAGCCTATTATTTATCTAAACAGCATAAAAGGAAGCTACTCATGCCTGCCAGACTCTGATCTTCATGCCTAGTCTTTCTGGCCATTCGTGTTTTCTGGGCAGCTGACTGCAGGCTGTGACAGACACACGGTGAAATATGGGTGCCATTTTGCCCTCGATGTTCTAGAGAAGATGCAGGCCGTCTGGAGGCTCACACGGAGACATCTTTAAATGTGTCCTCCACTTGTTCCGAGTTCTAGAAAAAATCCCAGCTATTAGAAAGTCTGTCCTCACCAGTGTGTCTGCATGCCATGGTTATATGTCACTCACATCTAAGTCACATGTGACTGTAGCTCTCATTCATTGGGTGAGGTGGATTTTATGGGTAGCTAGTCTGACTGCAGGAAAACAGTTTTTCAAGATACATTCTGCTGTAAACCTCTGTGTTTCCTTTAAGCCACAGAAACATTTGATTCTATTCATGCACATATTGTCGGCAGTTCAAAGCTTCTCCCAGGCGTCTTTGAAGCAGTATCCTCAGTTTACTCATTAACTGTAGACAGATGTAACAGTATGTGCTTTTCCAATCTACGGAGCCTGGCTCTTAGGCTAAAACCCCTCTTCTGCCAGCCAGTCGCCTCTAGAGCTAGATGCTACCCCACCCATGTCTACACGCTTTTGTCTGCGGGTTTGTTTGTTTGTCAGTGTTGCTTTTCGAGTTTATCTGGGACACTGAGCATTGTGGGAAAGCATGACAGAAATATCTCCACCTAACCGTACGTCTGAAGCTGGAAAACAGCGAGTTGTAACAAGAGCCTGTTGGAGAAGAGTCTGAAATCTGGAGCAGCTACAGTTTCTAAGTAGTGGCTTGTATTTACGATTCTAAGGATTCAAAAGCTTTATTGTTATTTGTTCAAGTATAAGTACAATGAAAAACTTGTCTGCATACCTCCCTGCAGACTTTAAAAAAAAAAACATGTAACGTTCAAGGACAATAGCGAATAACAGAATAGTGAGAACAGTAAGCAATCCATCCATTTTCTGTACCAAATTGTCCTATTCAGGGTCATGGAGGTCCAGTGCCTGTCCCAGTAGCTACAGGTGCACGGAAGTGAATATTCCAAGATGGGGCGCCAACCCACACCACACACCATTCACTCACAAATTCATACCTAAGACGATTTGGCAGCCTCAATTCACCTCAGCATGTTTTTACTTTGTGGGGGGAAACCAGTGAATCTGGAGGAGATGATGGCATGGGGAGAACATTAGGACAATAACATACATGCAACATGCATACATGATATACATGCAATATACAGTAACACAAGTATATCAACAAGGTGGTGAGGTTAAGTGTCAAAATGAATGGTTATGTGGGATTACTGTGCGAGTTATCAGTATATATTGAACATTCTCTTTACTGCTGAGAAGAAACTGTTCCTGAGTCTTGAAGTATGGATTCTGATGGACCTGTAGCATATTCTGGAAAGTATCAGAGAGAAAAGTGGCTGTGAGGTGTAGCTGGGGTCTGTCATTATGCATTTGATTATTCTGAGGCAGCTTGTAAAGTAAATGTTCTGGCACTGCTGCCAACTGTGTCTGGGTGATGGTCTGTTATCTGTATCTGCCGTTTGAGGTCCTGTACCACCATAGTGGTGATCTGGGGGACTGCTGTGGATGTAGTATAAATCAATACAAGGCAGGAAATGTCTTCCAGGCCAGTGATTTACTGTCTGCCTTATCAGATCCTTTCTGACACTCCTCCTTGGTTCAAATGTGTCTTTCTGTGAGTCTCGCTCCTCATTTAAAGTTGCAGGTCTGCCTGTGTGAACTCTGAGCTCTAGCCTTTAAATTAGCCCAGCACCACGCCCATTGTGGCAAGTCGCTTTGATGGTTGTGAATAAAAACTGGCACGTCTCCACAGAGTCTTGGAGATCAGGAGCCACGTACTCACAAGATCGCATGGCATACGGACACCGCCATCTCCATTCCACAGGCCCTAAACGTGACGCCGCAACTTCCACTCATCTGTTCTTTCTGCCGGTTAAGCAGTAAATCATAAGTCCCCGCTCAGCGAAAGTTGTTTATTCCAAGAAGTGCTGATAAGTGTCCCTCACTACATTAGCTAAGTCTTTGTGTTTATGCGTGAGAGGGAGAATTTCAGGGTGGGGGGCTTAATCACCGCATGGTTTCGGAAACAAATTGGAAACGCGATTAGTGTGTTGAGCAAGTGCCGGAAGGTCGTAATGACTCTGTTTAGTGCCTCTATCTGTCTCCCTCTCTCATTTCTCCCTCCTTGTCTCCCTTCCTCCTTTCCCTTCTGCACCTTTCACTCCTGTCTTACAAATGATGGACTGACCGTGTCGTTCCTCCTGCTCCTAATAAGCATCTACCTGCCTCTGCGCTGGCCGATGAGTCAGCTTCTCTGAGTCAGCTTCCTTTAATCTCTTATCCCCGCCACCCGCTCCTTGCAGCGGGGTTTCCGACACCAACTGTGACAGTATCCAATGACTGCCACGGACTGTGACTCTTCCTGCGACATTACCACAGCACTTACTCATGCAGCAGTGACTCCAGCGCGAACTGGCACGCTGATCTCTGAATGGAGGTGCCAGAGGACCATGTCAAAAGTCGATAATATCAGATTGCTGGTGCGTCATCTAAGTATGAATTACATTAAGTAATTTACATTAATATTTGAAGTATATGATATACAAAAAGTAGTTATTTCACCTTCGCATGTTTTTTTATTTTGTTGTTGTTGTTCCAAATTGTGTTGAGGCAGATTATACAAACGGCACCTTGTTCCTGCTGATGCCTAATGACATAGGGGAGCAGGAGATGAACCTCTTCTTATTACTTTTGTTTGTAAATTGCTTTCAGGTTTATTATCTATTATCCACCATGGCTGCGAGCGCAGATGCAGATATGAAGCTGAGGGGAGATATTTCTTATTTGGCATCCGATGAGAGTATCTGTAAGAAATGATCTATGAGAGCAGCTGAATCGGGGAAACGTGGCTGGAGCGATGACTGCAGTGTAATTTCCCATCGCCGTGTCTGACGGGAGTGCAGTCGCGGATGAATCACACTGCGGAAGTGGAGTGGAGAGCCGATATTGGGGGAGAGAGTGCCTTGACCTCACATGCACGCGTGCACATCATTTCAGGGCTAGAGAGAGGACTCTGAGTTCTCTTGAAACAGTCTAACCTGACCCAGAAATGATTAACAATGGCCGAGTTTCCCGAGCCTGACCCAAAGGCTCGTGTCTCAGGGGAGCAGCAACCAGAGATCCGTGCCCCTCCACACGCATTCAGACAAGCTATGTGACTTGGGTGTGACACATACATGCAGAGACGTTGTAGGGTGAGATGCTTACCCCTGTGTACAGTGCCATGCAAGGGTCTTAAGCAGTAATAGTCAATATATATTTGCTCAGAAAAAAAACAGAATTTAACATTAGAACATATGCAGATTAATAATAACAATATAAACTACCAAGAATTTCTTCTGTCCTTCTAAAAGTTACTGATATCTTATTGCATAGCTGGTTCCCAAACCTCTCCTAGGGCTGCTTATACATTCCATGTATCCAATTTCACCACCAGCTCAGTTAAATAATTTAATTAGTTAAATAACTGAATGGGATATAGATTAGCCAAGTAAAGTGGGGCTGTGGTCAAGTCAAATACCAAAATACATGGGTGTATTGGTTGGTTACTGCAAATACTGGGGTGACAGACTGTCAAGCTGACAGACTTAGACAACATAAATCATAGAACATTTAAACCTAATTTTCTTTGACTACCTAAGACTTTTGCACAATAGTATATGTGCGACATCCATCCCAGCTCCCAACACACCTGTACCAGGTATTCTGGGTTCTTCATTGACTGGGAGTTGGGAGGGACAAACTGTGGACTGTTAGGGGGTGCAGCGTGGAGGGGATCTGAGGCTCAAGTGACCAGCTTTGCTCTCTGTCTTGGCCACAGGTCACAAGTCTGCAGGACTTCTTCAGCGATGATGACATTTTCATCGCCTGCGGTGCAGAGAAGTACCGATACCAGGATGACCTGATGCTAGATGACAGCGGTAAGGGACTCCTCTCTTATCTCCTCCTCCTCCCCACTACTCTCTCCCTGTTTTCCTCGTTCGCAGTCTGAATGAATGATTGCATTAATTCATTCTTTAAGGGGTATGAATGAATTCCCCTTTGTGTGCCTGCCAGGCTCAGGCTGCGCGTGGGCCGGCCTCTTCATCTTTCTTCATTCCCCCTCACTTCCGTCAGACGCATGTAATCCACCTGTGCCGAGACCCAAGAGGTGCCTCCAGTGCGTTAATCAAGCCCCCGCGGCGTGCTGGTCCGTGCCCAAACCCCTGCCAGGTCGAGCATGGAGGTGGTCGGCCCACATGACACCTCTGATTGGTTCTGTTAAATGAGAAGCCATTTGATCAGCTTGGATCAAAGCGACATGATACAGTGACGTTACTGATGTCTTGTCAGTGGTGGTGTCTTCATGTACACATGTGACCGGAAAGGCGGGGGGGGGGGGGCTGTGAGGTTCACAGCAGCTCCATTAAACAACCCTTTTATTCTGTCAGCCACAGGATGGCCCATTCAAAGGCTTCACCATGTATCTAGGGGATAATGGAGGCAATGTGTGCCTCTGCAGGTTAGGCCTCTGTGCTTGTGATTGGAAGGTCACCGGTTTGAGCCCCAGGAGGAAGAATAGTCGTATCTCTGTTGGACCATTAACTCCCCCCCCCCCCCAAACAATGCTCCAGGGGCATCAGATAAATGGCTGACCCTGCACGCTGCTCCCAAGCTGTACTCTCAGCTGTGAGATTCTCTGTGTATAGAGAACATTATGGGATATGCAAAAAATAAGCATTCCAATGCACCTGTAATTGTGCGAATGGTAATTGAGGTGTAATGGGAGCTTCACCATGCCTGCATGCAGCTCATCTTCTCAGGTGAACCTGAGACACGCAAGACAGCATTAAGAAACCAATCAAGTGCTTTTTCTGCTAGTTGTGCACTTTTCTTAATTAGCCTTGCTCAAGGATGCCGTAAATTGGCTGACGAGCTCGAGGCTAGGAAGAAATCCGAAAAGTACAGCACCTTCCACTGATTTGAGGCATACTCCCCTTCCTGCCTTAAGGACTCTATTCCCCCACACCGTCTGCACTCCCCCGTAACTCATAACCTTCCCCCCAATACCATCACCACCGCTTGAGAAGTTTTGCCCTTGGCATTTACGTCACTGAGAGCTCTTGTTAGCCGACGAGGTGGGGAGGCCGCTACCCACGGACTCCGGCGGGCCCCAATGAGCTGGCCCAGACTGTTTGATCTGCTCCGTGCTTTAGGACTTGCTCGTCAACAAAGCTTCTGCTACCCGAGTTTCCGTTTCATTTTCATGTCTCCATTATTCGGTTTCCGGTCTACGTGCAGCTTGCGGGTTATTTTGCAGTTGTGCTGCACGCATCACAAGTGTTATTGAAGGGGCTAGACCAGCTGTGGGGTGCTGCTGACCCGGTTATCACAGCTGGTGCTTATTGGTCACATCTCTGTTCATTTTCCCGCTGCCTCCTTATGGACATCTTCCTCCATAGCTGTCCATCAAAACAGAATGACTCCCCCCTTCAGCCACACCGGCCACGTAAGCCACTTCGGATGAGAGCTTCCGCCCGAAATGAATAAAAATGTGAAACACAAACACCATTGATTCTCAGTCAGAGCTTAGATGCCAGGTTGCCATGGTTACCCTGCATGCTCCTGGGATGCTGTTGGGCTTGTCTCTCCCATTGAGAAATTAAAAAATAGAAGAAAAAACTGCCAGAACGATAGAAAGATCTGTGTGTAACTGAGGCAAAGTAGCAGGTTAGAGGGACAGAGTAGTGTGGGATTATGCGTTAGAGGGAATGAGTAGTGTATGGCTGTCTGTTGTAGGGCACAAATATAGTATAGTTGTGTGTTAGAGGGAATGAGTACACTACAGCTGTATGTCGGAGTGAGTACTATATGGCTGTGCATTATATGTAACAAACACAGTGTGGCTGTGTGTTAGAGGGAAAGAGTACAGTATGGCTATGTATTAGGAATGAGTTGTGTATGACTGGGTGTGTGTCATAGGGAATCCATACAGTATAGCTATGTGTTATAGGGAACGAGTACTGTATGGCTGTGAGTTAGAGTGAGCACTGTATGGCTTTGTGTTATAGGAAGCAAATACAGTAGGGGTTTATGTTAGA
>JAODJX010000040.1:15052178-15062820 GCA_026776945.1 Isichthys henryi | reverse complement strand
CGCGCCCCCGCGCGGCCCCCCCCCCCCCCCCCCCCCCCCCCCCCCCCCCCCCCCCCCCGCCCCCCCCCCCCCCCCCCCCCGCCGTCTGGCTTGTATGTGCTGCAGTAAGTTAAATTGCAAAATCTAGAAATGTTCTTGCAAGCAGCCCGGTCTTCAGAGAGATCTTGGAGTTGATCAGCAGTGATCTGTTGGGTTTGGACTTGTCTGTGTGCCTGGACCACATTTAAAGATACGAGTTTTAATTCTGTGAGGAATTACTGATGGCTACAAATACCTCACGGGCCTGTCTCGCCTCGTGAGTCCCTTTGTGCATCACCACTCTCATTTACCAGGCAGTCTAGTGTGGCTGCTGTGTTTTGCATCCTAAGTATGTTTTGTTTTCTGCACACGTGTTTGTCATCTGAGGCCAGACGAAGTGTTCAAAACTACGCCGGAAACTTACAGACGGAGATGTAAAGAGGAGGAGGGCTTGTGACGGAGTCACTGTCCCCGGCGACTCTGCGCGAAATTTAGATGAGATGACTACTGCAAGAGGAGGAAAAAGTACCTTGTGGTTGCCAAGGAAACTGGAGCCAGGCGAGGCAAGCGTTGATGCTGATGCCCATGTATGGCACTGACTTCCTGCCTGCCGGAATGCGGATCATAGCGGATCTGAGGCATGGGTGCTTTTTGGACCACATTGGTATTCGGATGCGCACGGAGCTTCGGATGCGTCTACGCTCAGTGGGTGATGGGCGGGCAGCACACGAAGGGGCCATTCCTTATCCGCTGGTCGTGTACGGCTCACGTTTTGCTGTTATGTGGTTTGACCTGACTACTGGCCTCATCGTGCTGGTTGTTACAAATCAGAGGAGAGCAAGAAGTAAATTAATAAGCAGAATTATAGACATTCTTAAGTCGTATGCGTTGAATTTAGAATGTAATATGAATAAATAAAGTAAAATAATAAATTACAGTAAATAGAGCTACACACACACACACACCCCTTCAGTGTTTCCCCTAGGTTTACAGCTTTTGAGGGGGGGACACTCACAGGATTCATGGTGTTCATGTGTTTCTTTTAATGACAGCAGTCAAAAAAAAACGCAGATATTTTTGTCTGCTTTTCAGGTGGTTGACGCGACATATTTTCCGACGCGCTCTCTGTCCGCTGGTGAGAGTGTGCTCACTTGTGTGTTTGCGCACGTGTCGGTGCATGCTTATCGGGGCGGAGCTCCGCCATGCGCGATACAGAGAGCAGAGGAGAATTGTGAACACGCGACCGTGTAGAGACAAAAATGACAAGCTGTTGTGTAAATAAGATAAATAGCAAGGTTATTTACTTTGTTTAATAAAAGGACAATGTATAGAGCTGTTCTATGGGAAAGGGAAAGGTAACCTTAAATGACTTCTGTAGTGATCTGGCGCTATGTAGAAAATAAAATTAAATAAAATTAACTTCACCTTCAAGGTGTGGGCGGGGCGCCCCCCTAATATAATGGTAGGGGAAACACTGCCCTTAACTTATGATATATGCAACTTAGAGTTGATGGTACTTAGGACCATCATCCCGTTAACCCTTATTGTAACCTTAATAAATAACTGTAGAATAATAAAGGTTGATGGTACTTATTTCTGTTTCGTTACGTTTCAGTTGATACTATGCCGTTGCTTAAAAAAATGCCAAGAAAAAGAAAGTCTGTTTTTAATGCAGTACTTCAGCACTGTATAATGCTTCACTTATGGCTTGTTTGCCAGAACAAGCTCACTGTAAGTCACGGAGTTTATGTATATATCTAGGTGTATATAGGTGTATATAATATCATATATATACAGGACTTAAATTGCAGTTACAGCCGCACAGAAGCTTAAGCCGTGGTAGTCACTTTGTCCTTTTTTATCCCCCCCACCACTCCCTGCACTATTTGAAGAGCAAATTTTACATGGAGCGAAAATACAGTCTCCCCCTCCCCGCCACTAGAGAGAAGTTTCAGCTTTATGTAACGGCTGTCTGCCAGCAGGTTGCTGTCCTCTGCGTCTGGGAACATTATGCTCATGGGGCATGGGGATCTCTGTGCGGAAGGGTACCAGCATCCCCCCCCAGCTACCCCCAACCATGTTAGCTCCTGTCTGCGGGAAATGTTCTGGAACTGTTAGAGAAGCATTGCGCATGGACCTTGTGATGGCAGCCCTGCGGGGTGATCCGCTGCCAGGGAAACCGCTGCTAGGGAATCAGTGGAACACACATAGCTCCCCCCCCCAGGATGTCCTCCTAATGAGCTGGTCCAGGTTCCAGAGAGATCCAACAGATCAGAGACACTGTTCACCATGGTCAAGCTGCTCGTTAAAGCTCTTCCAAATGCGTAGTCCGGATGCGTGATCAAGGATAGAATGTCCTGTATCCTGCATCTGTCTCTGAGTAAGGTAGAACAATGTTCTGCCAGCAGTGGTTGGTCCGGGTCAGCAGATGAATAGGCTTCCAGCAATTTCTGAGCACAATTCTTGGCTACACTCAACCCTCCCCATCCCCTGGCTGGCTAAAAGGTCCATGTCCTTGTCCCCACACATCTCAACCTTACATGGTACACAGAGTGCTTTTATGCAGCACTGCAGAAATGTAGCCCGGCACTTCACTCAGGGTTCGGGCTCATGAGGTTCGAGTCGCTCACACGCTCATGCCACGCTTGGCAGTAGAGCCTCCTTGGCGGGCAGTGCGTGTTCTCTAGAACCTAGAAGCAGGTGAATGACGGGCTGCAGTCGAGGTGACTCCGGGCAGGATCGGGTCACCTTGTCTTTCACGTAATTCACACCAGGGCTCTCTAGGGAAGAGCTGACTTTGGAGAGATTATCAAATGAGTCACAACGAAGGCAGGGTTCTGTGACAGGGGAGGCTAACGTCAGGGTGTAGCCAAGTAAGCCGTGAGCATGTGTGGATAAACAGACAGAGACTGTCCGGAGGTTACTGATTAGCTGGATGCAATAACTTACTGTAAGGACTAAACACAGGCCTTTAGAGATGAGTTTGTGTCTGGGACTATTTCAGGCCTGGTGAAAGCCAAAGTGCCAGCATTGATACATGTGGGCAGTGGTGGCCTAATGGTTAAGGAAGTGTACTTGTAATTGAAAGATTGCAGGTTTGAATCCCTGACCAGCAAGGCACCACTGAGGTACCCTGAGCAAGGTACTGCTCCCTGGGTGCTGAATTAGCTGCCCCCTGCTATGTCACATTGGCACATATGGGTTAAATGCAGAGAACACATTTTGTTTTCTGTGGTGTGTTAACAATGACAATTAATCACTAAGTTCTAAAGAAAAATGTATGACCAAAACTATGCGGACAACCCTATTAATTTGAGGAATTGCCTAATTAAGCCACAAGCATTGCTGGCACAGGTGTTTCATTAAGCACAAACATCGGCAGCAGAATGGGTAGTTGTACAGGAGAGGTTAGTGACTTTCCACTTGGCACCATCATGGGATGCCATCTTTCCAACGAGTCAGTTTTCCACATTTCTGCTCTGTTAGAGCTTCCCTGGGCAAGTGAGGTGATTGCGAAGATCAAAACATCTGGGGGCAACTTCAGTTGCAAAGCAGTCGGCCACACAAGCTGACAGAAAGGGAGCTGACCACCCAACATCAAGACCCAACCTGAATGGCAGCAAATTCCCCTCCAGGAACGTTCCAACATCTAATAGAAAGAGTAGAGCCTACATGGTAACAATTATAGCAACAATAGGCCGACCAACTTCAAATTCATACCCTTGTTTCCAGAATGACATGTTGGACAAGCTGATGTCCACATACTTTTGGCCACATGGTGTGATACGGTAACAGATGCAATCTCCTTTGTTTGGTAATTAAAATACCGTGTGATGTCACATGCCTGATTTTATGAAATGAACATTTATTTCGATATAAAATGTCTTTCTAAATTAATAATAACATCTGTCTCACTGTCCCAGTCACTGTCTTCTGACTGTGAGCACAGTTTTGCTTCGGCACCTTCAGAGTATCCACTATACCCTGGGGGTGTCCTCGGAGGGGTCCCTCGGCCCCTGTAGCCCAGCTGCCTTGTTTCACCACACTATCTCCCGGCCAGACTCTCTAGATTCTATAGCGTTTGCAAAAGCGTTTTGTAATCCCCTTTATTCTATCACCCGCCAATCCCCGAAAAAGCCTCCAAGAGCTGCCGCAGTCCTTCATCAGTTCCGCAGCACTGAACACACGGCCACCAAGCTGGCCTCATAGCCATCAGAGGCTCACGGCATCTCAGTATCAAACGCACTGTGATTAGTATAGATACCATTCATGTTGTTTTGTTGAACCGTGCAGTTTATTGCACATGTGTCACTCTGGGGCTTTAGCTAAATAGAGCTTCAGAATGTGATTAAGCAGGCGGTATGACACTGTAGTCGCTAGGCAAGCACACTGTGTACTGGCCTAATGACACCTTCCAGTGGATCCCCGAATGAAATTCTGTGATTCACCATTTAGCTCCTTAGCGCAGCCCCCTCATTAATACACAGAATGATTGTAGGACCACATCAGGGCTACTCTGACCATGCAGTCCAAGTAAAACACGAAACAGGAAATTGATGATTTATTTCTAAGTAGCCTTTGCAGAACAAAACATTGCGCAGGGTGTTTTCAGTGAAATAAGTGTAGCAGGCTGACCCAATTGTAAAGGATGGAGAGAGCAATGACTCAGAAACATGAATGCAGGAGTCTGTGGTGAGCAAACATTCACCACAGGAGACCTGTTTACATCCTTCAGAAGGATACTTCACCCAAAATGCGGAATTACTGAGCGACATATAGAAAAGTGACATTACATATGTGACATTGGCTGAAAGAATCTGCGTAATGCTGCTTTCCAGAATCGCTTTATTCAGCCACATATTCAATGGAGCAAGGTCTAGTTCACAGGTCACGCTGGGTAAAAGAGTTATGAAAAGACAAGTTATGGCTTTTATTGTCCTGCTGTGGGTACAGAGAGATTTCGCTTTTTTTAAATTGTTATAACTCTTTGGAGCTGCTGCTGTCATGTACCAGCTGTCCTGTATTTAGCGCAGTCAGATACGTACCTCCTGTTTTATTTGTCTTTTCATTGACACTTTCTTAGGAGAATCTTGGTCCCAGTGTAGCCCAGTTAAACATGTTGCACCACTGATAAATCAATGGTGGCTTTTTATACTGTACAATACAGGTGTCAGACCTATGGTGAGTGAATAGTGTTCAGTCAATAATAAAAGATTGACGCTATCATGCTATTAAGGTGGTAAACTGTGCCAACAGTTTGCAGTTAATTGAACATGGGTGCAATTATAACAGTGAAGTTGGAAGCTATGTGTAGTTAGAGTGTGTCAGTATTGATGTTAGAGGTCACTGTGTAGTATAACCCTCAGTGTGCAATTAGAGGGCGGTGTGTCAGCAGTGAATTAAAGAGCAGTTAGATGTCAGTTTAGTGATATAAGAGACGGTGTGTAGTATAACCAGGACAGTGTGTAGTTTGAGGAAAGTGTGTCAGCAGAGAAGTTAATGGCCAGTGAGATGTCAGTGCAGTGATGTTAGAGGGCACTGTGTAGTATAATCAGGAGAGTGTAATCTGAGGAGAGTGTGTCGGCAGTGAGATGTAGGTGCAGTGATGTGGCCTCGTGTAATCCAGGAAGTGATGTCAGCGGGCAACTTGTAGTGCGCAGTGAGGTTAGTGGACAGTGTGTAGTGTAACCAGGGCTATGAAGCTGGAGGCACTGCTGCATAGTCAGCAGAGGTAAGTAATAAGCAGGCGGTGTATTCAGGGCAGTAGAAGGATTCTTAAATGCTCCCAGTCAAATCTTAGTAGCAGTTGTCCTGGTTGGGGAATTGAATATTTTGATGAAACACCATAAGTAGCACACTGCTGAATGTGAGGAAGGGGGCAGGGGAGAGCGAGGAAGGAGGCTGGTCCCATCTCTTGGATTGACTCCCCTCTTTCTCTGCATTTGACGTAGCCTGTCTGTCCACCTCCACTTGCGAGGAGATGAATGAGTGATTGCAGTACTGTGTACCACCTAAGTCCTCCCAGTCACACAGAGTATATATGTGAGGGCTTTGGGAGGTGCAGTTAACACCCCCCCGTATCGCCGTTTGCTGGGGCGTCACTGTCCATCACACAGACTCACCTTTTACATAACACAGACCCAGGTGTGACTTCTTCAATATTATTGTTATTATTTTTAAGGCAGCTACCGTTTGAGACGTCCACACACCCCCACGCGTGGAGAGCGGCGCTGCCTGCTAATTTTAAAGCGGCGACACAAGCCGATTTAATGCGCATATCTGCAGTGTGTGACGGAATCCAGTAGCGTTTAGGCTATCGGAAAAAGCCAGAAAAAGATTAATCCACAGAGCGGCAGTAGCACATTCCTGCATATAAAAATAACCCAACCATATTCATTTCTTTGAAAGGGGAGTGAATTCTACAGGTTCCATCTCTTTTGTTTAATATATAACATGCTTTTAACAACAAAAGGCAGTGAGCATTAACTGGGAGAAGAGGATCGATATTCCAGTAAAGGAGCTAAATAGGCATTAGAATAGCTCTAAAGTCTAATCTATTCTGCCCTGAACCCCATTCTTCTGATTCTTATTTACCTCCTGCTGTTTCTGTTCTCAGTATTTTAAACACTCACAGAGACCCTATCATTCCCCATGCTGATGTTGGGGTTTGCTGTTAATGAAATCTCACATGATACATTTTATGCATTTCAGTGTAAAGGAGGGGATGAGGGGGTAAGCGTCATAGAGCAAGTGACCAGTGCACCCGCCTTCCTGGGGGTGGTCAGGGAGTAGACGGGTGAGGTGTGATTGTGCAGCCACTTCTGTGATACCCCAGTGGTGGGAGTAGGAATGGCAGGAAAGAGCAGCTGGCAGAATCACAGCGGGTGGGGGCAGGTTTGGAGGAGGTCCAGAATAAAGTGCACTGTGTGAGTCATCATTCATCTGGCCGGGCAGAGCTGAGGGATGCGCATGTGCACTGTGTTGCCCTAAACCGAGCGTGGAGGGGCACGTAGCGGGTAACTGGACAGGAAGATCCCACTCTGCCGTTGTGGGATCTGTTTGAAGAGAGTTATGCTTGTGATCCTTCCTTTGGACAAAAGCGCCTGCTCGATAAATAAATGTAAATGGCCAGGGCACACTCCACTCCTTTGAATTTTATGTAGTGGAACCAGATGGAAAAGTGCTAAAGTCCCAAAACTAAACAAGCCACACTGATATAAAGGTAGAAAGGCATTATTTCTTCTTCCCTTCAGTGCAAAGTGCCAACACTGCTGATGGGCTGGTGAATAGCAGAGCAAGGGGTGAGACTAAGTGCCTTGATGCTCAGCATAGATTACTGAACTATCAGTTCCTAGCATTTTAACATTGAAGTCCATGCTTTCAAAGGGAGAGCAAAGACATGTTTTTTTCTAGGTGTCTTTGTTCTTCACTGATTGAGCATGTTAAACTTAAAGTACATTACTGTGCAAGTCTTTGGCAGTCAAAGAAAATTATGTTTAATTTATCTTTGTGTTGGTGTAAAACTATGATATTATGCCTGTCAGTGTGATAGCTTAACCTTTTCAAAAGCTCCCCCAGTATTTGCAGCAGCAATCCAATACACCCAAGTATTTTTTTTGACTCGATCACCAACACACTTTGTTTGGTTAATCACGCCTCATTGAATTATTTGACTCATTTAATTAATTAATTAATTAATTAATTGAGCTGGTGGTGAAATTTAATAAATACATGGAATGGCTGAGGTGCCCCTGAGGAGAGGTTAGGGAACTGAAGTGGTGTTTAGCCATCCAACTAGATATTAGTTCTTATTGTGTTACTGTTCATTTGCATATATTCTAATGTTAAATTGTATTTTGTTCTGAGCATGTATATACTTAGAGAGAGATAAGGAGCATGCACTGATTACAGTGTGTAAGGAACATACACTGATTGCAGTGTGTAAGGAACATGCACTGATTGCAGTGTGTAAGGAACATGCACTGATTGCAGTGTGTAAGGAACATGCACTGATTATAGTGTGTTGCTGCACCCATCACATGGCTACACTCAGGTTCTCATCCTTGAGGTGGTTTGCAAAGCCCAACATCAGCATGGGGAATGATAGGGTCTCTGTGAGTGTTTAAAATACTGAGAACAGAAACAGCAGGAGGTAAATAAGAATCAGAAGAATGGGGTTCAGGGCAGAATAGATTAGACCACCTCAAGGATGAGAACCTGAGTGTAGCCATGTGGTGGGTGATACCCCAGCACCACACTAGTCTGAATGGACAAGTATGAGTTTTTCTCACATTCTGAACCAACCCCCGAGTTTTTCCCTGTAAGGTGGAGGACCTCCTTATAGGGCTGGATGTAGATTAACATCATACCCAGGATGAAGCAATTGCAGGTTAAGGGCCTTGCTCAAGGACCCAAAGGAGTAGAATCACTCCAGGATTTGAACCAGTAACCTTCCAGTTGTACGTACAGATCCCTAGCCTCAGAGTCAGCACTCCGTCCATATACACTTACTACCCAGATAAATAGCTTTAAATTTTTCTTTTGACTGCCTAAGACCTTTGTACTGTACTATAGATTAAGAAGGATGTTTGTCACATGAATCCAGAAGCACTTGGCTTTGGCCAGTAGATAATATGCTGGGTTTGGATCTCACGTCTGGTACTGATGAAATAAGAAGTGTGACTAGTTCCTCCATAAATCTCTCTTGGACTGTTCCTGTTAATGCCCGCTACCCTTACCTAAGCCAGACTGATCGTAATTCAGGCCATCCGGTTCCACTTGGTGATGGTTTCCAATTGACCGATTGTGATCTGGGAAGATCGCTCTCCCCTACACCATATGCTATGGAAGACTTCTGACCACAGAGTTTCAGAGCTTAGCTGTTGAGTGAGAAGCACCGCATGACTCACCAAGCTGTGTGACCCAAACTAACACATGGTGTCCGGGGGGTTGGGGGGGTGATGGTGTTGCCACCAACCATGCTACAAGCTATTTTTCCAGAAGACAGGTTAGAGTCACGGGGACATGCTGAGCGTTAGCACCCAGTCACGATCCATGGTCTGAATTACAATCTTCTCAATTTTGCAATGTACTGTCAAGAATATCCGTGTCGCTACCTGTGTGTCGCTACCTGTGTTATGGCACAGAGCAGGGAAGCTGGTACAGGAGTCAAGGAGTCTGGTGAACACGGGGTTTGTTATGGGTAAATCACAATCAAGAATATAGAGCGGCACGTAGGGCGGTAAGACGTTAATGACCGGACTGGGGAAAGACCCACAGAAACTCACTTATATACGTAACAATGATTAACACAATTAGAAACAGCTGGTAACACGGGGATTCCACACGGGGATTCCACACGGGGATTCCACACAGGGATTCCACACGGGGATTCCAAATGGGGATTCCACACGGGGTCGATGAGGGGGCGTGGCACACTAGAGCAAACATATGGACTTATCTGTTAGCACCATTTAAAACACAATATTGCAGTAAAGACACTTTTCAAAATGATCATTAAATCCTGAGTTAAACTTTATTATAGGTTATAAAGTTATGTTGGATGCTTCCTTTCACAGTGGT
Source organism: Isichthys henryi (assembly GCA_026776945.1). NCBI lineage: Eukaryota > Metazoa > Chordata > Actinopteri > Osteoglossiformes > Mormyridae > Isichthys > Isichthys henryi. Next base: position 15,053,220 of record JAODJX010000040.1, on the reverse strand, counting down.
TGAACATATTACCTCCAGAAGTGTCGACGGCAGCCTGACAAAAGCTTCTCATCCGGCATGCTGATAGCTCACATTGAATTGTTTTTCAAATACATCATGCATGAAAGAGACCCTGTGATATAGACATTTGATATAATTTGGACAATCAGCACAGTCATCTAGTACGAGGTCATTCTGTTGGTTTGAGAATGTAGATCAGATCCACGTTATTACTGGCCGTCGAGGTTTTATGTGAAGTTCTCTATGATTCACCTGAAAAGTAGATTGTGAACATCTTCAAGATTGATCGCGATATTATATCGTCAGATCATCCACCCCTAGTATGGTGCCTGTAACACATTCATCAGTGAGGTTTCTCACCAAGCTTCTACCAGTCCCTCAGTCCTTTGCCACCAGTTTTATACTGAGATTTATTTATAAGTATTCAGAGTGCTCAGAAAGTCCGTAATGGGTGTAGGAACCCCTCCCCACAGTAAACAGAGCTTTGTCTGTCAGACAGTATGGAACACAATTTGTACGACCTAATCAGCCAAGCAGACTTAATCAGCCAAGACAGATGGCAGCCCCTGTATCCATCTCCACAAGACACTTAAACTCAAGTCCTGTCTCATCACTGAGCAGAGACACTCGCATACCTTAACTGTGGTCAGTAAAAGATTGAAAGCAGTAAATGAAGACTCTTATATCAACACAGTCTGTGCACATACACTGGGATGCAAGTCATCCCCTTTGGCACAACAAATTGAAATGTAAATCGTGAAAATGCATTTTTTGCCCACACCTAACCACCTCTGGCTCAGAAGCATTAAAACCCCATTAAAAGACACGTTTGAAGTGCAAAACACTTTAGAAGTGTAGGGTTGGTGTTTCTCCTCCCTCTGATGTGACAGAGACCTGGCATTTTATTTTGCTGCAGTTCAGTACCTTCAGACCACCCCCCCGCCCCCCCCGCCGCGGGGGCGGGGGGGGGGGGGGGGGGGGGGGGGGTGTGTGGGGGGGGCTCTGTGGGGCGGATCTTCGTGTGAGGGTGGTGTGTGTGTGG
>JAODJX010000040.1:15028061-15049293 GCA_026776945.1 Isichthys henryi | reverse complement strand
CCCCCCCCCCCCCCCCCCCCCCCCCCCCCCCCCCCCCCCCCCCCCCCCCCCCCCCCCCCCGCCCACCCCCCCCCCCGCCCCGCGCCCCTGTATTGGCCGTCTCTGATTATTGGGGGGGGGCATAATTTGCGCCCACGCCCCCATTAAGCCACACATACATTTGATGGAGACGTAAGGAAGTCTTATCTGGAAGCCTTTGTTCATGGGTAGCCCCTGCTGTAACCTTGCAGGCCATTAATAGACCAGTTACTGCATGATGTCACAGATAATTTCATTTACAAGGAAAAATAGGCTGAGGAGATAAGAAAAAGTACGGCAGGAATTCACTGAAATTCTGTTATTCCCCAGTTATAGATTATTAGTCATTAAAAAAAAACTTTGGTCATACAAAATTTTATTCCGAGTCATATATTCTGCATCCTATTCCAAAATATTTCCACGAAAACAGTACCAGTGAACCCATTAAGAGACGTAGGCAGTCGTCCATGGCACCATCCCCTAAAAGGATATCGACAAAGCAGACCACCGGTGCTTAAACTGGCCTATGGTGCCACATGGGCACTGCACAGAAAGTGAAACAGACTTCCTGTTTTTGGCCTTCTTAACATCTAAACCTTCCAGGGTTGGCCAGTCTTATCCAGAAAGGGCCGTTGGCCATGTGAGTTTTTGTCGCAACTCCCTAATTTCATTACTAATTAGGGGACTGGTTGGCAGAAGAGTCCTGGGTTTGACCAGCTGACCTACAGGTCATTCCAAAAACCTGCATACACACCGGCCCTTTGCAGATAGGATCGCCCACTTCCGATCTCAACGATGCCACACTGGCACCTAGTGGCCCTTTAGAATTCGGGATGCAGGGATTATTGTTTGCGCAATACAGTGGGAGCCCAATATCCACGGTTTCAATAACCATGGTTGATTTATCCGCAGTCCGAAAAAAGTAATTTAAAACAATCCAGAGACGGTTCTTAGGTTTCAAACCATCCACCAAGCAAGTGCCCACAACAGACAAAGATATTTTAACAGATTTTTTTTTCCATTGCTGTATCGTTTCTTGAGAATGAAGATAAAACTACAGAATCCATTTTATTCAAGACAGTAGGCTGAGAGGTGTGTTTGCGGGGTGTCTGTGTGGCTGATGGGGGGGGCCTGGGTCCAGGGCGTGCTGCTCTGTCCTGGGTGAGGTTGGTCTCCTGGACGTGGCTGCTGGCCTTCGCTCTGCTATACACATGCAGCAAATGAACATTGTGTTTTCTACTCCACTCATATCACTCGTGACTTATGTTTCTCTCTCACTCCTCTTTTTTTGTTCTTTTCTTTTCTTTCTTTTTCTTCCTCCTCCTAATCTGTCCCTCCTCTCCGGCCAGCTCAGCCACTGCGATATTTTACATGAGGGGCCCATACAGAGTTTATAGAGCCCCTCATGGTAAAGCAAACATGTTTGGCACAGCAGGGCATTCAGACCGTGATTCTGCTAAAGCTGCCAGACAGGACAGAAGACAGTAGGCCTACGGTACCATATAATAATGTACAACGTACTTTCTTATTACTGTATTTAATATCGGCAATGTCATACTGTTAGTTTTTGCAAATTAAACTTTATCATATGTATAAATGTTCACGCAAATCGCCTTAGGTATGTATGAGGTTGGAGGATGGTTTATATAACCGCTGTCACTCTTGGAGCGTATCGCCCACCGTTACGGGGGGGATTACATTACGCGGCTTTGCTGCCAGGCTCATAGGCGGAGTTTGATGTTTGCACTTGGGGAGGTGGGGTGCAAGAAAAATAGCGACAGACCGCTTATGCTAAGGTGGAAAGTGCCAGCATGGAACACAATTATAACCTCAGAACAGCATGGATTTGCACAGCCTGAATTTAGCTGAATTCAAGACCTGATAATCCACGACTGAGAGGACACTTTGAGCTAGGACAGGATTTGTAAACTACCATTTCAATCAAAAAGCGCTGGATTTCACTTAAGTGCTGAGATCTTGCTGTGTGCTGGTAAGTGAGTCTCCTTTAATGTGAAACAGCTGGATCGTGAGTCTTTCAATGAAACAAACCAGTCAAAGCGCTTCAAGTCGTCTCAGGCGCGCATGGCCAGGATCTGTACACTACCAGCTTTAAAGCACATACTTTGCATCTCGGTTTCTTCACCACACTAACAATAAATAAAAAGGTATTATACACAAAGTACATACACAATGTGCATTATTATGAAAAAAAAACGTAAATGTCACGTTCAATTACATTGTGAGGAGGTGAGCATTTCCGGTTCGGCTGGTTCTGGGTTGGTGTCCTCGTCTCCAGAGCACTGACCGGATGTTTCACAACATACTAACATGCTGTGAAACATGGAAACGAAAGTGGATGTTTGCTATATTCAATCACGGCGCAGACCCTTGCCAGAAGTTGCAGGATGTTTGATTTGGAAATCGTCTGCTTGACTTACATTTCCCGTCTCTCCTACGCGGCTGTGAGCTGTCTGTTACGAATCAGGACAGCGGTATCAAATCGTACCACTTTCATTTCAGTTTCTTCTTGCCTTTAGCATTACCGTGAAACTCCTGGTTCTCGGAAATCTGTTCCTTTTCTAACATTTTGTCCCAATTGATTAAACCAAAGAGTAAACAGAGACTTGTAAAACGTCGTCTCCTGCCTGCCTTCACAGAACTTATTACTTATCAGATTTTTTCCAGCCATAATTTCATTTTAAAAATCAGATGTTTCTTTCTGTATCTTATTACCTATCATCTGCTTCCATAAAAAGCACCCCCCCCCCCCCAAGCAAAAGCCCCAGCTTAAAAAGGGCTCCCAGCTCCTCAGTCAGCATTTACGGTCACCATCCTCCCCCCACCCCATGTGACCTTTGACAACCCAGATGGCCCAGGGCCTATGACAGGGTTAATGTGCCTCCGGTGGAGATATGGTGGTTCCCTCTCATTGTGTAATTCTTCTTATTGATATTATTAGAAAATGCGTCAGGGATCTTAAATAGGGACCCTTTTACTTCACTCTGTAGTTGCAGCCCAAAGCACAGTGAGCGGCATTAGCAGTCAGTAAGGATTAGGACACAAACCAGCTCATGTTAGCCTTGTAGTGATCAGGATTCAAAAGACTCAAAATACTACACAGAACCCAACTGCATGAATATACTTTTAATTCTTTGGTGGTTGTAAAACACATGAATATCTAATGCTGGTATAAAAGTACATGCTTCCATTTTTTAAGTTGGATTACTATTTTGGCTAATTTATTTACAACACAGTGATTGCACTTTGTTAAAACTGGCCATTGTAGCTACACACACACGCACACGCATGTATGGTAAACATATCTTTATGGGGACCGATCATTCATTTCTGTGGGAAAACCGCTAACGGGAACTAACAACCTTAACCCCCACCCAGCCCTAACCATAACCATAAGTAACCACCAAAATACAAGAGTTTTTGCATTTTAAGTTTTTCATTGCAGTCACAGATTTTGGGAAACTGGTCCCCATAAGGGAGAAAAAAAATGGGTATTCATCACATTGTGGAGACGTTGTGCCCCCATAAAGTAAGGTATACGCGCTCACACACACACACACACTACAGAAGCTATATATGTGGATGAATCTCTTAGCAGTGAATGCTGTTTGGTATGAAGGTGTTAGTCTTCATTTCATAACGTGAAACCCTCATTTGGTTATATGTCGAGTGGAGGAGTAATGAATTGTGATAAAGTCCATGCACTGGATTTCTGAATTTACATAGAATTCATTGCATTCAGAGTGTAAGCGAATTAAAGCTTGTAAACTATATATATATATATATAAACTTAATCATAAATGTAAGAGTAATGTAAGTCACCTCCACTGAAGCAATGTAATATAGACAGATTCACATTATATTCTTCCAAGTAGTGTTTTTTAAACAGTAGAGAGGAGACCTCCAGTAGAGAGGAGGTCTGGAACAAGTTATTTTTCACAAAAGACATGTTGAAGAGACAAACCGGCTCCAGTGAAATGATTAATCACAAAACACGCTGCTACTTATCACATTCTTTACATGTTGGGTCATTGAAGGTATCACCTGTTTCGATCTCGTGGGAGTTCCTCCAGATAGCATGCGTGCCTCACCTCACCTCACCTCATGTTGAAATTCGATATTATAGTCTGACCATCTCCAGCAGGAAAGGCCCCGTCTAAAGTAATGCTGCACAAGAACGGAAAGATCCAACCAAAAACCTCAGACGTCTGCCAGTATTGTGGCACCATTGCTCAGTATGCAGAAGGGGGCAGACAGTGTCCCACAGTAAGCTGGAGTTTAAGCCAATTAAGGATCCCACCTACAGGGGCACCCAAGGGAGTTAGAGCCCTCAGACTTCTGGAGGACACATTTTCATAATCTCCCCCGATTTTCCGTCATGCTGCAGGTCATTCGGCTTAATCCCAGAGACCAGCTCGCCTTTCTCCTGGCTGTTGAGAGGTAATTGACGTTTTATTCTTCGGAGGATTATGAGGGTCATCAGGAAGCAGATGAAACCACCGAACAAGAAAAACACCTGAAGGCCCAGGAACCTGAAGGTCAGAAATGACAGATGTTTAATGGAAAGCACTTTTACGAATATGCAGAGCATTCTGGGGTAACTTTCCTAGAATAGTGATGAATTGAACGAAACCATTGACAAGGAAAATGCCTGCGATTAATGTAGACAACAGATACCTTTGGCGGAACAGGTCCAAGTTGTAGTATCGACATGACGTTCTTTTTTTGCTTTTTTCCCCCCAGAGGATGCAGGTTGTGTCAATGGCACTTCCGTATATGACTGGACCTGGCATGAAGGCTGTGAGACAAAAGACAGTTGTAATTTTTACAGACTTTTCATGTGTACTGTGCCCCAGTTCTCACGGAGACGCACAAAGAACCAAGAGGCATTGGGCTGTAGTGCTGGAAGTATAGGTACTGAGGGTACTTCAGCACCCCCTCTGGTGGTTGTTGGTAATGCAGTGTCTGAATACTGTAGGGCAGTATTTCTAAAACCAGTCCTTGGGGACCCCCAGAAGGCTCATATTTTTGCTCCCTCCCAGCCCCCTGCCAAACAGTCCACATTTTTGCTCCCTCCTGGCTCCTGCTTTGGTTTAAAACCAAAAAGTCTGGCTTTCATGCATGTTATGTTCATAGCTACCACTGATACTGAAAGACTTCGGTAACGTTTATTGGTTGTTCCAAATTTCAGCAGCCTGAGCTCAAAACATCTTCCGAGACCTAAAGTCTCAGCTCAGATTGGGCAAAGTCTCTGTAGCGCAAATTGAGAAATTCTGTGATCCTCCATTTGCTAGTAAATGATAAGTACGAATACGACGCCATTTGCCCACCATGCATTCCAGAAGGAAAACATGGTGATTACCAAAGATGCAGGAAATGGCTTTTCGTAAGAGAAATTCTGTGTCAAAAGAGGCTTGTGAACATTAGTGTCAGTAACGCCTGGGATATACCTCGTACATTACTTCATGTACTTATCAAAAATGCACCTAATTCATTTTAAGGCGTTTTCTCAAGGCAGATATCACTTATATGTCTGTTTATGAAAATTATACTATATAACAAAATATACAAAGTATCTGTATGTTTAATACATTAAGGAGCCGGAGAAGTTCACCACATCATGGGATAATTTGACTAAGTGCGGTTCCCATACTCACCTAATACTCTAAAAATCATGAACTGTATCCCCAGGGCAAATGACTTGTCTTCTGGTGTTACTGTCCTAAATAAGAGAATTAGGGGGCAAAAGATGGTTCTGTTCAGTACATGTGTAATTCCCCTTATCCGATATCCCAAAAACTTGCGTTGGATTGGTGCGAAGCAGATATTTTATTTGCAATTAACCAAATCCCACAATCAACTACTTGGTCACACCCCTGCCACTGCTGTGTGACATCAGGGTTACGCCCTACCCCCCCCCCACATACCTGAGGATCATCATAAAGGAAGGCGTCTGGGACAGGGATGCCATAAAACCTGCCAGGGCACAGAGGACTAGGAAGGGGAGGAACAGGTGCGTGCAGCGTGTACCACAGGACCCGCCTCGTGCAGATCCGGTACCATTCTCCCCAATGCATCTGCAGTGCGTATAGTTCTGTGGGGACAGAGGCAGTGAAGTGAGGCAGGTTTGCACTTGATCAAAGTCAATCAGCACTTGAACAGCAGAAGAAGCCCTTCCTTCCAACTTGGCTGATGATCTGAAGAACATTGCTTAATTGGCCTGGTTGCTTCAGTGTGAACATGTAGCTGGAAGTCTGCAAAAAAGCAAGATTTATGGACTGAAGTGATTCCTGAAGGATCTGAACCTTCATCTGGAAGACATCACCTTATATGACTTTATTTGGCCATATGGTTAATTGTGCCAAACCATTATAACAGCACATTGTCATTCATAGTAATTACTGCCAATATATTATTACATTAGAGGCCAATGATATTGATTTATTTTCCTGATCCTGCACAAATATACTGTTTGTGTGACGTGCACAGAACTGGCTTCTTAGCCACAGAGGAACTGCAGTTCTGGTTGTTATTATGATTCCAAGGTCAGCTTTTGTGATGGGTAAGTGTGACTGGGTGTTGGGGGGGGGGGGGTTGTTCTTTCTGTGCGTAAATGGTGGTGAACTTATCCGAACCTTCTGGTCAAAGTCCCAATCCATGCAGCCAGCGTGACAAGGCGACTGGAACTCCACGGCGTTGGAGCCACATACAGGGTTGTAGGCGTGCGGGTCGCAGGTACACTCCTGGCTGCATGCAGTCGACATGTCCTGCCTCTGAAGGCTTCAAAAGAAAACACCTTAGACTAAACCACAAAAAAGCCACAAGAATCTGCTCACAGAAGCATTACAGAAGAAGGATGGATGACAAGAATGGTGATTATCTTAGAGAAAAAAAAACCTTGAAGAGAAGTCACAGAAACCTCAACAGGGTGTTCTGGGTGCCCTACTCTGAGGATGATGTCATAGATATATGTTACACATGCTTTTACTTTTAATGAGCAGCTGACGTTAGATGAATTACCAACGCAGCTCTAAACCAGCTGCAGCTTGTTGAACGTTAATGAAGGAGCTGAGAGACAACGAGAGAGAAGCCAGACCCCCCCCCCCCTCGCCCCCCATCTTTTTTGGGTCCCATAATAAGAGGCTACAATTCTGGGAACTTGGTTTTGCTTTGACGATTGTGAACGGAATGTCCAGCGGCATGTCCTGGGTGGGTGGGGTGCATCCGATGGTGCCAAAGGCTTTGCTTTCGATATGATTTAAACAACTGCAAACAATTAGTGGAAAGTGTGGCAATATGCAGCTCAACATCGCCAGCAAACACAAGGAGTGTCAGAGTGTGGGTTTTGACTGTGATTTCGCAGACAAAACTGATAAGTCTCAACAGATAAATATGAACTGAAGGTCAGAAATGACAGATGTTTAATGGAAAGCACTCTTCTGTCTGTTTTCTGTTTACACGCACAGCAGGAGGGGCTATGATTAAAGCAAGCGGTGGGCCACTGGACATGCTGAGGGGGCGGTCCGCGAGAATGACACACACCTGGAGGGGAAGATGCCTGCAACGTCTTGGGTGGGGCATCCGAGTAAGAGGAGCGGCATGGCGATGAGGACAGAGGCGAAGACCACGACAGTGCAGAGCAGGGCGGAGCTCCTGACCGACATGCGCAGTTTTCTCATGATCGCCCCACCAGCCATAATTCCCACCATAGCCATAGGGATGTTAACACCACCTAGGAAGGGGTTGGGGGGGGATGGTGCAGAAAGCGAACAGTGCATGGCTGTGTCAATATAATATTATGATGTTGGGGGGGCTGGGCTCTGTGTAGCAGACCTCATTTGCATACTCCCAGCGGGCTCTGCACGATGTTTAAATAGCCCCTGTATCTTACTTGTAGATAGTCATATAATGTCCGTGCGTACCTACTTGCGTTGTGTCTTGCGAATGCTGCTTACTATGTGTGCGAAGCATTATGTGCGTCGTGATTTCCCTGCCCCTCCATTTCCCCACTGGAGACGCGGTGTGATCGAATCTTACTTGTTGCCTGTGCCGGTAGACTGAGAATTGCTCTTGCTCAATTGTGGGTAATAAAGGCTCCTTTTAAGGGCTATAATAAAATGTTGTGCTTGCTAATCCTGCCTCCTACTTATTTCTGCTGCAGTGTCTGCAGGGTGCCGCAATATAAAGGGTGATATGTGACCCTCCAGGTTAAAACTCATACCCCTGATCAGGTGGTCACTGGTTCAAATCCCATTCAGGCCCTTGAGCAACCTCCTTAACTCCAGTTGATCCAGGGATTGTCTGACCCTGTTTCTGAATTGTACATCACTTTGGATTAAAACATCTGGTAATTCAATGTAATGTAAATACAAAAATGTGTGAGTGATTAATCAGTTTCTTAGTGGTCCGTACTAATTGTCCAACCAGGCTCTTCTACTCCACCTAAGATTCTCTTCTCTTCTGCAATGCACAGGCATGTGAACCTGGGGTGGGTTGCAGAGGAGTTAAGCACCACTGACTCACCGATAATCATGTTTGACAACCAGGGCGCCTTCGAGAACTGCTGCTCGATGAACTTGTTCATGAAGGTGGCGAGTCCAGCTACCATGGCGGCCAGATTGACCTGTGCCAGCACCACCAGCAGGAAGATGGGGTTTTTCAGAGTTCTCACTACAATCCTTGGAAAAGCTGCAAAGAAGGAATATTCCATCCATCCATTAATTGCCCACACCATTTATCCTGGACAGAATCATACTGCAGGAAGACAGCTATTTTAAATTTTGCATTTAGTTCATATTCTGCCAGTTTCAAGACTGGATATTCAATGGAGAAATTTGGAATATATACTTTCCTCAGATAGACAATAGCTGCTCTTCGCTGGGTGCATGAACTGTTGAGCTATTACATCTTTTTAAACGTACTAGTCTATGACCAGGGAGAGTTAAATAACTGAGAATGCAGGAACCATTTCAGGTCACATGTTCACTAAAATGGAAACGTGATTAATTGGTTTTGCCGTATTGCTCATTACACCATCTAGGAATGTATTCAGGGTTTTTGATGGCGATGTGGGCAGTTTACTTTCAAACAACATTACCTTTAAGGAATTCCATCAGTGTATGATCCTCAGTAGGCGTTGTCTCGTTGATCAGGGTTTCAGGTTCGAGCTCCTCACCAGCCTCTGTAGGGTCCTGTGTTTGGAAGATGAGTGTCAGTGTCTAAGCTAATGGAAGATTATTTCATAAGCTGTCACCGATACAAAGTTCATGTTTGACGTCACAACGAGAACCGAAACTCTATGCCATATTCAAAAGCTACATTCATGAGTTATATTTAAATCTCCATTCAACAAACTAATTTCTTTTTAAAGTTTCTAAGTCATTGGTTTTATTTTACCTGGAAGAATTGATATCTGGGAAATTAGTTCCTTTTTCTGGAGATGTAACTGCCAGCACCTTCAGTGATATTTCCATGAAAAATAAAATATATCACCCTTCCCCCGACTCTTAGGTTTCTGGTTGTGACCGAGATTTTCTTGTGTTAATCTGAGCTTGATGTCTGCTGCTAAGGGGCCTTCGGTGCCTGATGTGATGTGCGATAGGGTGGACCGGCATCTTGCTAGTGGTGCTCCATGCCTCATGCTTCATACTTCCTGCCATAAGCTCACTGTGACCCCACACTGAATATATTGTTATGGAAAAAGGAAACTGATCATTATCAAGACTGGCTTATGACCAAATGGAACAATTCCCATCATTAGCAATGAAGAAGACAACATAATTTATCTATAGTATGTTGTGAAAGTACAGCATCGATGCTGCAAACTTCCAAGCACTATATACTGTATACCGATTAGCCACAACATTAAAATCACTGATGGGTGAAGAGAATAACATTGATTATCTCAACTCATTACACTGGTCAACAATCCCATTAAATATTAGGCAAGTGAACAGTCAGTTCTCGAAGCAGGAAAATGGGCAAATATAAGGATCTTTCACGAGGGCTAGACAGCGCATCTCCAAAACAGTATGTCTTCTGGGGTGTTTCTGGTATGGATCAGTATCTACCAATAGTCGTCCAAGGAAGGCCAACCGAAGAAGTGGCATTGTGGTCATGGGTGCCGAAGCTCATTGATGCATGTGCCAGCCTGTCTGGTCTGACCTCACAGGAGAGCTACTGTAGCATAAATTACTGAAAAAATTAATGCTGGCTATGACAGAAAAGTGTCTTGACACACAGGGCATCGCAGCTTGCTGTGCATGTGGCAGTGTTGCCATAGATCACTCAGAGTCTTCATGCTGACCCAGGTCCAGTGCAGGAAGTGCCTACAATGGGCACAGGAGCCTCAGAGCTGGTCCATGGAGCAATGGAAGAAGGTGGCCTGGTTTAATGAGTCCCATTATCTGTTACATCATGTGGACGGTCAGGTGTGTGTGCGTCTTTTACCTGGGGAATAGATGGCACCAGGGTGCATTATGGGAAGAAGGCAAGTAGGAGGAGACATACTCTATCCCCCTATTATTCAAGTCACGGTCCTCGTGGTCTGAGCACTGCTGGTTTTCCAGCTTTCCTTTACCTGTGAGCCAGGTGTGAAGCCTCTGACCAATCAGAATCAGTAATTATTAAACTAATTACCTGGGAGAACTGAAAACAAGGCCTGGATTTGGAATCGAGGGCCAGATTTGTAAAGCCCTGCTCTAGCCAGTGTTCTGCTGGGAAACCTTGGGTCCTGGCATTCATGTGGATGTTAGTCGGACATGTACCACCTAACACCTCTTCTTGGCAATGGTATTCCTCAAAGGCAGTAGCCTCTTTCAGCCGGACAGTGCGCTCTGCACAATGCAGAAATTGTTCAGGGATGGTTTGAGGACATGAAAAAGTGTTTATGGTGTTGACTTTGCCTCCAAATTCCCCAGATCTTAATCTGATCGAGATGTGCTGGACAAACAAGTCCGAACCATAGAGGCCCCACCTTGTAACTTTCAGGACTTAAAGGATCTGCTGATAACGTGTTGGTGCCAGATAGTACAGGATACCCTCAGAGGTCTTGTGGAGTTCTTTTTTCGGTGGGTCAGAGCTTATTTTTGTGGCATGAGAGGGACCTATACAATATTAGGCAGGTGGTTTTAATGGCTGATCAGTGTATATCAACATAGTGAACACAGTTCAGAGTGTACACATTCTTAAACATGCAGGAACATGTACGAGGTACATTATATACTGTGCATACATGTAAACACAGAAACAGGCATGCAAATGCACACTGACATATACAAGCACTTAAAATGGTAGAAAGAGATGCAGATCCACACAAACACACAAGCACAGTGATTTCCTTCATACTGCCAGATGTGGACACACTGTATGAAATATATATACAGACAGTCCCAAAACTTGCAGGTTTAAACTTCACACTCAGATATCAAAAGTGCTGACTCTGGTGGAGCTCCGGTGCATCTCTGAGCTTGTCTACAAATGGACATAAGTACACAATTCTACTCTAGCTGAGGCGATCCGTGTGACATGAAGCGTGAGAGGCTTCGTTTACCAGCCCCCGCCACCCCCACCTCGTCTCCATCACGCCTTCACGGAGCACGCCTGGCACAGGAGCCCAGTCTCTGAGCGCGTGTGTAACTTTATGTGTGGTCAGAACTAGACCAATGACAAAGCAGTGGGCTGGTTGTGTGTTTGGGTGGTTGGCAGTGTGTGTGTGTCTGTGTGTGTGTGTGCATGCATGCGTAGCGGTTAAGGTTATCATAGTTGGGACTAAGGTTATACCCAGAGAAATGAATGGAAAGTCCCCACAAAGATATAGATACCTAATGTCTGTGTGTGTGTTTCTCAGTCCCGCCTCTGATGCTGACAAATCTGAGTGCAGCATTGTCTAGCTTTGTCTGTCAAACTCTCTCCAAAGAATCGCATCTGTTATTTAAAGCTTTGGCCAAAAATGGGCCCTTGTGGCGTGTCCACACAGCACACGGCGGCCTTCAGATGCCACACTGTCCCCTCCAGGCTGGAGCGACAGTGGAGGTTTATGAAAAGGGAGGCTGAGTGGGGTCTAATTTTAATGACGATGAATGACTATTTTCACTAATCAGTGTACATTTATTTGTGGGGGGGATAAAGTATATTTTAGGAGGGGTAAAGCCCCCCTAAAACAGCCCTAGCAATGCCCTTGTTTCCTAGCATAGCGAAGCAGGGGTTCTTCCTGGCCAACAGGGTGATTTGATTGATGTTGCACATGGATTGGGGCAGGAGTAACAGGTGTGCTGGGGGTGGGGCTTTCCTGGGACTGGGCGAGCTTACTGGGACTGGGCGAGCTTACTGGGACTAGGCAGGAACAATATCATCATGGTACAGAAGGGATACCGGCACAAAACAGGAAAAAAATGTAAGCGTGTGCTTCGGGTGCTGGGATGTACTGGGCGTGAGAAGAAATAGCACATTCAGGAGTGAGGGACAGGTCTCACCCCTCCGTCATTCTGCTCTTCTTAATCTTCTGTTTCCTACATTGCTGGTAATGAAATGAACTGTAAGTACAGCGTGTGATACACGATACAGGCTGCAGTGCATGAGCGCAGGCTGGGGACTGGACAGAGGGAGGCAGGGTGGGGTGCAGAGTGCTGGTAAGATACAGAGGTTATTCAGCATCGCTCAGCGACGCCCCCCTGAGGACACATCGGCATCGTGCCTGTTTTGTTTACCCTCCTCATAGAACGTCAGGCAGTTCATCTCTGGTACAGTGATGTGATTTTGATGAAGATGCAGCTCCATGCGGTGTCTGCCGTTTAATTAAGGTGGGGGGGCAGTTCTGGCAATGTGCCCTAAACCCGCCTCTCGTTCACACTCATACCTTTTCTCACGGCTCCGAGCAGGCTGATCCTTCTCTCCTCCCATCCACTCGAGTATCTTTCACTCCCCCATCCTTTCGGGGGCCCCCTCCCCCCACGCGGGCATTCGCGCCGCCGGCGGGCACGCGTCAGGCTGACGCAGGCCCGCGGGCGGCCAATGGCGTGCCGTCGCCGGGTACATCTGGGCCGCTCCCCCCTCCCCTCGTGCTCATTCACTGCATGCGCAGCGGAACGGTGGCAGACTCCCCGCTCTCAGGACTAACACTGTGCCGGCAGCATGCTGCAGTACGCTGAAGGTAGGGCCGGGCGGGGGGGGCTCCCTGTTAGCCGGTCGGGGTACGAAGGGCTGATGGCTAAACGCTGGGGGGGGTTAGCCACCCCGCTAGTTTGTCAGTGGGCTGCCAGGCATTCGCTCCATGCCACTTCGTGTTTCATTCTGTACGGCGGGGTTTGGTACCATTTCCAGCAAGGGTGCTGAGAGCTGCTCACTACTTTTATGAAATGCTTGTTGTTATGTTAGTTTCACGGTTTATTAATTACCAACCGTGCCGGTCTTGCGGCAGGGCTGTGTGGACGGGGTGGGATTTTAGTGACGGCTGTGAAGATTCGATGTTCCTCTAGGTTCGTTCTGTCTGATGTTCAGATGCTCACCGTGAGTCATAAGGCAGTAGATAAGTGTCGGATTTGGACGCAGCAACAGGGCTGTCGGGGGGTTTGTTCATTGAAGAAATGACATTTATTTCCCTATAGAATCACTTGCCCATTTGTTCCTTATGATAATTTTTATCATTGGCTTTTTTCTTATTTATTATTAACTGTTAAAATCCCTGTCTGAGGCAGACGTGGTGTATCGTCGGGTGTGTGTGTGTGTGTGTGTGTGTGTTTCGCATTTCTGAGGCTGCGTGGGCTTTATTCTATTCCTATTCAAATTCTCATGTACGTTTCTGTTCCTCTCTGTCTTCCTCTCTCCCCCTCGGTCTGGCGGCCGCAGTTAACGGGACCCCCGGCAGCCAGCTGTCCACCCCCCAGTCCGCCAAATCCCCCAGCCCCTCCCCAGCCAGTCCAGGAAGCCTCCGGAAACGCAGAGTAAGAGAACCGGCAGCTGCCACTCAAACATCATCCTCCCTCCCCTCCCCCCACCGCCATTGCTCTAATACAAACACACACAAGCATATCCTTACAATTCATATATTAAAACACTCACGTGCAGACACACATGCTATCACATATTCACCTGCTCACACACACATTATTAGACTGGTCTGGTTTGCTGTATTTGCCCTGCAATCGCCCACGTTGTCTGCTGTGGATTCAACAAAGACACCATCACCATTGCTTTCAGTGCCGTCCGTATCTGTGTGTAACTTTCATCAACATCCCCTTATGTTCTCACATTGGCATCCCGCAAAGCCGGTCCACCATACCGGCCCTGTGAGAGACTGACGGGTCCACCATACCGGCCCTGTGAGAGACTGACGGGTCCCCCATACCGGCCCTGTGAGAGACTGACGGGTCCACCATACCGGCCCTGTGAGAGACTGACGGGTCCCCCATACCGGCCCTGTGAGAGACTGACGGATCCCCATACCGGCCCTGTGAGAGACTGACGGGTCCCCCATACCGGCCCTGTGAGAGACTGACGGATCCCCAGCACGGCGAAATAGGCCAGGCTGGTGGCTGGCAGCACCAGGCACACTTATACTATAGAAGTCCCAGTATGGCTGCAGCAGTGTGTGTAGCGTACGGATCCCCATAGATACAGGGTGCAGCAGATTCAGTGCAGTTTCACATGCAAGACCATGTTCTGGAGAACATTTAAGTATTTTTCATTGTCATGTATTTGGACAGTGAGTACCAGCATGTTAGAAAATTCTGTCAGTATTATTATTAGCTGATCGTCCTGTACAGGTAAATATACAGTGCTTGTTTACCTGACTCTCTGTGATTGGGGATGATTAATGAAATTTTCAGCGAAGACCATTATCTGATAGCTGCAATAGGGTTCAAAACAAGGACCCCCAAATCCCTAGTCCAGCTCCTCAGTTGTAATCCCACCTCTTTCTCTACCCATCTTAGATTTGGATTGGCATTTATGCACCTTGGCAAAGACATCTATGCACCTTCTTAAGATATAGACATGTGCAGTTAAACAATATGTAGTTACAGGATCACCCATGCACACTCGCGTATATGCACATGTATTAATGCACATCCTTCTGTGTTCTCAGGACTAGGACAGAATTCCCACTGAAACCCCAGCATAGAGCTCGCATTACAGGAGCCAGTGAGAGTCTCCAGAATGCTTTTTGGGCTCCAGAAAGGAGGCACATCCTTCTTCGAAACGGATCTGAGTTCACAGCTGATATTTTTTGAAAGATCTAAAATGAAAGCAATAAGTTTGTATAGAGTATGTATTTAAAAAAGCAGTAGGAAATACAGACTGACACAGGGGGGTTGGGTTGGTAAAAGCTTGGCTGTTCCCTTGATGAGCATGCAACTAAACAGGAAGAGGCCAAGTTTCTGTTATGTTCAAGTGGTTCAGCATGGATAGCTGGTCCAAAAGGTAGCTGATCGAAGGCAGAGAATTGTAGGGCAGATCCCGATCGATCACATCCACAACCCTTCATGACCGTCATTTCAGAGCCGTTGCTTTACTCTGCACAAGCCGTAAACTGCTCCATAAACTGTTTAAGCATCTCAAATGTGTTCGCTTGAGTTGGCTTTGCCCAGAAACCTAGCCCTGCACCACTGTGTCAGGTGAAAATGGTGCCATATATATTGGATTCATGGGACAATTTGGACTCCCACCCAGATGTATATGACCTGACTGAAAGTGGCCACAGTCTCTGCATGTTTGCCGTACACGGCTCTGCCCTGTGGCACTGGCATCCCGCCACCCTAAGAGCATCTATTGGTTGCTGAGTTTACATACTAATTTCCATTTCATGCTAATTTCCTTTGATGTCTCCAGATGCCGGAAGGAAAAAGGGGGGGAAAAGACGGGAGCTTCCAGAATAGTTACCATCTGAATGATCAATTTTCCGGTGTCATGCCTTGAATCTGAGTCCTGAAAATGTTCTTGGTAGCTAGAATCCCTGCTTTAGACATTCATCGGAGAACCGGTCTGTCCCACTTCTGTGATGGCATCGCTCCTGGCTGCATAGAATGAATGAGAATGTGGGACAGCCAAGGCTTCCCAGCATGCTCTACCAACTCTCAAACTGAGAAAATAACAACCGCGGTAATCGTTTGGAGTCCCCAGTAGTTTAGCAGTCACATTCCTCTTCCTCCAAGGAGCAAGGAGGACACAAAATATGCTGAGCAAGGAGAAACCTCTGCAAACGAGGTGGAAGATAGCTTGTGGTCAGTCCATGTCCCTTCTGGTTCCCAGCACTCATCCTCTCCTTTGACCTGCCCGTTGGCCCACACTGAACCCAATGCTGCCAGCCTTGCAGGAGCTTTTTGTGGCTCTAGTTCATTCTGTCTTTTGTTCCACTGCTCATGTTGCTGAAGGTTCCACCCCAGATGAAGGGTGATGGTTGGCTGAATTCATTTGCCCTATTGGGTGTCCCCGTTTGTCGATATCTAATGAAGGCTAACAACCTTTTGCTTCTTTCAGAGCCAATTGAAATGGGTTTCCTCACTCATATTAATCAGTATTAATGGTCTTTAATGGTTATTATGTAGGCATTCTGGGTGTTTCTCTGTCCTCAGACAGCCAGCAGTAGTAGAGTCTACTATCAAAAGTTAATTTGTCTTTTTCTTGTGGTTTCTTTTCTTTCCTCATGGAAATTCATTTAGGTCTGGTAGCTTTTGGTAGCTAGTTTTTTTCTTCGGGAGGCATAAACATAGACCTGCCTACTTTTACTCCGCAGGGTGTACAGAGCACCTGGATGCAGAGGGAAGGTGTGAGACGTGAGGTGTGCGGCAAGGTGCCTGCCATCTCGATGTGTGCATCCTGCCAGTTTCTCACAGACAGCTTGGTTAACCATGACTGTGCCTGTGTTCACTGCTCGCTAACCTGTCAATAAGCATCCACAGCGATGGGCACAGGGTAAAGTGAAGTGGTGTGGGAAGGGATAGCGGCTTGTAGGCGCTACATGAGCTTACAGTATTTGTGAAACATAGAGCTCCCAACTGGAATGCCTCCAGAATAGTAGCGAATGGCCACATTGTCACTGAGTGCCAAATTAGACTGAAGCATTTGGCTTCCTGTGTACATTACTGACTGTGCCCGCTTAGGAATTTGACTTCTGAAGCTGAAATGTTAACTTTTGAAGCTGAATTTGCAATGATTGATTTTGAGGTTGGGGAAATCAGCCCGCCCTCCCATTACTCTCCCCACTCTGTCTGCGAAGACACAACCTCTCCAACAAATGCATTTTTTGCAAAGAAATGAGTGACAGAGAACAGTAATTGTCCGTTGCAAGCTCAATAAAGTAAAAGAAAATAATAAGAATATAAAATGAATTCACCCATCCTGTATGCTTCTTTGACCATGAGAGGGTTTCTTATTTCAAAGTATTCTGCTGCCTTAGTTTCTTCTCATAATGGAGGCTTAGAAATATCTAGTCAGTGCAGGACTCAGAAAACACACCCCCCCCACCATGATTCTCCAAGACCTCCATCATCACATACAATTTCAGCCCCATGGCTCTTACATTTTCAGAGCACATGCTTTCATCATCATTATCCTCCCTGTTCAGTTGCATGCTCTCCACTCTTTTGCCCTTTGTGCATGTGCAAACCAGCATGATACTATGTGTCTGTGGGAAATGGATCATGGCGTTGTGTGTGTTTCCTCAGATAATGTGTGCTTGATATGGGGAGGTTCTACGTAATAATATCTACAAGACCTTTGATATGCACAGAAGCAGCAGAGAAGACAGCACACCCTGCCGTCCAGTGCAATGTTATAACGACTTTTTTGTTTCTCACAAAAACATGCTGTCGGACCAACTTGGTTATCACTGCTCCCATAATCGTCTCTCACATACTCAGTTTATATGTAACACTGACCACCTCAGACGTCTCCTGCTGCTTCTCAAACTGTTTTTTTGATTCTTAGTTTTGATTTCATTTGTCCTGCCATAATGTTTTGTAACATCTGTGTGTTTTGTTGTAACTTGTAATTTTTTTTTTTGTAGTTTTTCTGTGCTGTGTGTGATCCTTATTTTAATGCAGATAAGGAAATCCTCCTTTTCAGGATGCACTGTTGTTTAGGTCAGTGAAAGACGGGGCAGGGTTTTTGGGTGTAGTTTTACAGGATGCAGATTATGCTTGTGGGAGTTTCGCATACACAAAAATGTTCTGAGGGCCGAACAAAAAATTATTGGTTCTGAGAGATAACCAATCAGTTTGTACAGGAGGTGGATCCAAGCAGCTAGAAGACCTTGGACCAACCAATCCGATGTCTTGGTCCCGCCTCCTCTACTTGCTTAGATATACCTCCTCTACAATCTGATTGGTTCTCTCTCTGAACCAATGATTTTTCATTCTGCCCTCAGAATTTTTTTATTTTAGTTAAACTTCCATGAGCGCAGATGGCCATTTTACTGACTTAGACTTTACTGAGAGTATATGTAGCCTGTCGGTTGAGATGGGCACTGTTTGAGGAGGGAAATGACCATTCAGAGATTTGATTGGCATGGACTGGTCAGAGCTGTATTGGAGACTAACCTCTTCAGAGCCTGGTGCAGTCAGATTCCTTCAGGGCAGTGCAGTAATTTAGAGGCACTGAGGTGAGGAGTATCACTCTGCTTAAAACAAGGTGACACACACTCTAATACTGTACAAATACTGGTGAGTCGATTCAATTTTTATACGACGCATTGGAAAAAGGATTACATCTAAATGTTTTTATTTGTGGCTTCTTTGTGTTTCCATATTGTCCTTTTTATTTTATTGTATTGTTCAATTAATGTTTATGTTCTAAACTGATGTGCAGTATAATAAAGTAAAATTGTAAATAGTGTTCTAATAGAGAATTTGCTAAGCTAACTTAACGCTGAATTAGCTGGTATACCTTTTCGCATGTCAGAAATGGAACCTGGAAGTAGGAAGTGCCCTTATTTGGTCAAAGGAAGTGCTCTCAGCCCTGACCCAGCCAGCTGACTCAGTATTGTGAACATATTATTAGCACGACTTGCCTAAACCATTCCCATGGAAACCGAAATTCTGTGTTCGTGGCTGACATCTATATAAGCCGCGAATGAGATTTAGAACAGGGAAAAAAAATATGCTAGTCTGAAAGCAAAAATTACACTGGCTCTTGTGAGGCTACATTCACAGTAGAGGAATGTGCAGTTCTAAGTACTAGTAGAAAGTTAGTTACCTTAGCTACCTGGATAGAAGTACTTAGTAGTGGATTAGGGCGTTTGTTTATCATGTTGACATTTGGAGTTTAGGCATCTTCAATTCCAGGATTATACTCACTGTCTTTCCCCTTATCCTCTAGGGATCCCAGCACAGCGACTCCTCCTTGTCTCTTACCTCTACCAAGGTGTGCAACTCCACAGAAGAAGGTGATGGTGCAGGGAGTGAAGGTGAGAGGTGGGGAGTGAATATACTGTGATAGTATGTGGGGGAGGGGGCATCAGTCCTCTATTAACTGTGAGATACCCAGATCTCTCAGGAGAAGACAAGGAAGGATAGATGTTGATTTACAAGAACTTTGTATTGAGTGCAGTAGGTGGGAAGGAGGGAGCCATTGTGGTGTAGAAAGGCAGAGAGGAGCTCTCGTCCTCTCCCATAAGAGACTGACCTCTAACACCCTCGCTTGTGTCGTCATTTCAGCCGAGGCAATGAATGAATGTCCCCCAGTGCCCGCCTCCATAGCCGACAGATACAAGGTGGGCAGGACAATCGGAGATGGCAACTTCGCCGTGGTGCGGGAGTGCGTGGAGCACTCGACAGGCAGGGAGTACGCTCTGAAGATTATCAACAAGGGCAAGTGTAGAGGAAAGGTATGCGAGGCAGTGAGGGCGACGAATGTGCATGGAAGTGGCCCTCTGAACATGTCCACCTAAGAGGCGGAAGTCGGTTTGCGGTCTGAGTATAGGATTTATCCGGCTGATGCCCGTGACCAATCTGTTTGTTCTCAGGAGCACATGATACAAAACGAGGTGTCGATCCTCCGACGAGTCAAACACCCCAACATCGTCCTGCTGATTGAGGAGATGGACACTTACAGTGAGCTCTACCTGGTTATGGAGCTGGTCAAGGTATGGTTATCCTTGGTCAATACAACTTTCTTGACATCAGATGGCTCTGTCCATGTCCATGTCTGAGGAACGCTGATGAATATGTGCCTTCCAAGATCATCTTCAAGTCACTCCTGGGGAAAACCACTTGATTTACAACTTCATCAGTCGTTGAATTTTAGCAGTGTCCTACCTTCCGTGCTGCTTAACAGCCTTTGAGGCTGTAGTCCTGTTTTTACGCCACTAAGCACAACACTCACCAAGCCCAAAATATCTCAGCATGTGTGCGTCGATAGCAACGAGCAAGGAGTCGAAGCTTTTAGTGCCTGGTTTGGTTAACAAGGCCGCTCCAGACCAAATGATGGAAAGTAATCACTGTAGAAGACGGTGTGTCTGTATCCTACTTCATCCCAACCCGAGATGAACATTCGGGTCGAAGAGGTAGGGATGTGTCAGTGCATTGTGGGTGGAGAATCGCTGTGTGACAGCCTTTTTCATTTTAATGAGTGTTCCTGAGACGAGCCGGGTCTGTTCAGAGTGGAGAGCTATTTTGGGCTGTTGCTCTACTTATTAGCCTCGGAGACGGAACTCTTATACATGTCAGAGAAGAAGAAAATAGGCCATATTTCTCACAGCCTTTGAAAAGATTTGGAGAGAACAAGGCATTCCTTGAGAATGGGTGGGCAGCCGTGGCTGATGCAGAGGGTCTCAAGGGGAAACATCTGGAACCTCGGTGGAAGCTGAAGTTTCGTGGTTTTCCTCAAGTGACTCTTTTTCAATTAAATGTTTGTGTCTAAAAAAAATTATGAAAAACAGATAGTAACCTAAGGGTTCGCCTTGGTCATCAGTCCCGCTAGCAGAGTTGGAATGATTGGCCATCTGCGCAGGAGTGACCTCACATCTGTTCATTGGGACCTGCATTCTGTTTTTCTGTCCAGGGCGGTGACCTTTTTGATGCTATTACCTCCACCAACAAATACACAGAGAGAGATGCCAGTGGTATGCTACACAACCTAGCAAGCGCCATCAAGTATCTACACAGCCTCAACATCGTCCACCGTGACATAAAGCCAGAGAACCTGCTGGTGAGGCCAGGGTGTGTGTGTGTGTGAGGGGGGGCGGGGGGGGGAGAGGGGGACT
>JAODJX010000040.1:15015110-15027999 GCA_026776945.1 Isichthys henryi | reverse complement strand
CCCCCGCCCCCCGGGCCCGCCGCCCCCCCCCGCCCCCCCCCCCCCCCCCCCCCCCCCCCCCCCCCGGGGACTATTATATGCCTCCCGTCTTTTGGCTGACTGCCTGTCAAAATCTTTACAGTGATAAAAGATTAAAATGCATTAAACAAATATATGGGTCAGTCTTATGAATATTAATGAAATCATCTCTTACAAAGTAACTTTGAAACCATGAACGTAAAATTCAGAAGAGCTTCGGGGTTGTTTTTTTCACCTTGTTGGACTGTTTTCGACAGCTAGTGACAAAAGTCCCGCGTCCCCAGACACAAGATTAAAGGAACCGTTTGGTATTTATCCCCGTCTCGGTGTGCCCCCCCCCCCCCCGTCAATGGCTGTGAAATTGGGAGCGGGGGAGCAGCGCTGGCTTCTCGGCACCCTGCTCCCCCACAAAACCCCGCGGGGTCAAGGAAAACCGTAAAAATAAACTTGGTTCTGGCTGTACTCAACACCAAAGGGCAACTTCTAAATCCAGCGGCATGTACAGTGTCATGCACGCGAAGAGGAGGGAAATTATTTATTGCCTCAGCTTGTGCTCCGAAGCTCGGCTTTAAACAGGCTGTTGGCGAGACCTTGGGATGAGCGGAACTGTTACTGCGCTGTGTGATGAACAGACACGCGTCTGTTCCGGTGTGACAAGCCAGAAAAGGCTCTTGGAGATTCATATACCATCTCTTATGCATTTTGAGTGCCTGAATTGACCTGAATTTTCAAAAATAAGTAGCTTTCTAGGGCTGTCCGCTAGCAAGAGATAAAATTCTCTCGTTTCCAGTTTGCATATATTTTTTATGCTGGCTGAAATTAATCGTTCCCTTCACAACTGGAGACATTTTCTGTGATTTTGTTTTACTTTGGCAAGCCAGAATGCTTTGCTCTTGGGTCCCACTGTTCTAGCTAGCACTGTGAATGTGTCAGACATATCTTGATGCACATACACGAGGCCTGTTTTCTTGGTTGTTTGTGTTATCGTGAATGTGTCCGTGTAACAGCGAAATACACTTAAAATATAAAACAGTAGCTGTTTTGGTGTGAATCATCAGTCCGCCCCACTGTTCTGTATCCTAGGTGTACGAGCACCAAGATGGTAGCAAATCCCTCAAGCTTGGTGATTTCGGCTTGGCCACAGTGGTGGACGGACCCCTCTACACCGTCTGTGGGACCCCCACATATGTAGCACCAGAGATCATTGCAGAGAGCGGGTAAGAAAGGCACTTCCTCTCCTTCAACAGTCTGCATCCTGTCTCCCGCTATTGGCTACCTTATTCATCGCCCTTCCCTGCTGCTCACCGCTGATCTGTCCGCAGGTACGGCCTCAAAGTGGACATCTGGGCAGCCGGCGTCATCACCTACATCCTGCTCTGCGGCTTCCCTCCGTTCCGTGGGTGGGTTCTGAAGTCACCCCCGTCTTCACTCGTTCCCCAGCCACCATTATCCAGAACGATACTCAATGCCAGAACAGCA
Organism: Isichthys henryi; assembly: GCA_026776945.1. Lineage (NCBI taxonomy): Eukaryota > Metazoa > Chordata > Actinopteri > Osteoglossiformes > Mormyridae > Isichthys > Isichthys henryi. Next base: position 15,026,502 of record JAODJX010000040.1, on the reverse strand, counting down.
CTTTGCACTGCATAATTATCTCAAGATGTTACACTGTAACACTAATATAATGTTATCATTCGAAAAATATTGAATGTTAGTTGTTTATGGACCATCAATAATGTACATGCAAACAAATTGACTCTACTAAGTTCATTTGCTGTTTTTGTGGATACCTGATTGTTAACGTTAAAAACGTTCTGCTACGTCCCAAGTTATTCTGGAGTATTGCAGTGGAATTGAGTTGGAGACTGAATAAGCCGAATAAAAATTGTTTTATTTAACCCGAAAACAATTTTCGTTCTACATTCATCACAAGCAGGTGTCTGTGTATAAAAGATCTGACCACAATTTATTTCTTGCAGAAGCAGTGAAGATCAGGAAGTCCTCTTTGACCAGATCCTTATGGGGCAGTTAGATTTTCCATCACCCTACTGGGATAATGTGTCCGACTCTGCAAAGGTATGTGATTTGGTATGTGCGAGTCTGTGTAGCTGTGTGCATGTACGTGGTGTGAGTCGTAGCACATTTTGGCTTTTGTCACTTCAGGAGCTGATCACCTGCATGCTCCAGGTGGAAGTGGACCAGCGCTACACAGCCTTGCAGGTTCTAGAGCATCCTTGGGTCAACGTAAGTGCCCGAGACACAACAAGCCATGGCGCAACCCGAAAGAAGGCGACAAGTGACATACTGACACCCGTGTTGGCTGGAACCTCGGTGACTTATTGTTTTCCAGTCTGGTTCTCTGGACCCACAGTTGGTCCATGTTTTTGCTCCCTCCATGCTGTCTGCCATACAGACCACAAAAACATAGACTGTCTGTGGGTCCCAGAGGAGCAGATTAGGAAACACTAAGCTGACTGACACATCCAGCAGGAACTAAGCCATGCAGGCATATGTGAAAGTACAAACGGCAGCCCCGACCGCCCTGGAATAAGGGACAGGAACTAGTACAGTTATAGCACCAATGCAGTGCTCCTGACATGGCGGCCCGCCCTCCCGCTGTGCACTGCGCTGCCTCCCCTCACCCGTGTCCCCTTCACATCTCACAGGAAGACGGCCTGTCAGAGAATGAGCACCAGTTGTCTGTTGCTGGGAAGATCAAGAAGCATTTCAACACTGGGCCCCGAGCTGACAGCACCACGGCTGAAGTGTCCGTCATCACGGTAAAGCCAACTTCCAGGGAGCCATAAAGAAACATGGACGAGCACAGAGCCTATTTCAGCATTTAGTCCATTGGTATTTCAGCATAAGTATATGAGAAATACCCTAACGTAATCTTAGGCTTTAGGAAGCACTTTATATAGGGTCTGAACAGTTTCATCAAGAACTTCTTTTGCTTGCTGGTAATTTGTAGAGTGAAGCACACATGTGACAAGGCTGTTGTCTAGTGAAAATTATAGCCTGTTAGAAAACAGTGAAATTGGCATATCGCTTAATCTGAGCAGTGCTGTCTACTGCTCTCAAGAAACTCAGACATCAAATATCCACCTGCAGACTCGCTGCTCGCTTAATTAGGCTTGAAATCGTTTGCATCCCTGCAGCACTAACTCTTATGTGTGGGCGAATCCGGGGTGCTTGCCATCGCATGCCATGTTCTCATTTTTTTTCATTTCATTTACAGAAAACGTTAGGTATATAGAAACTACGTCCAAAACACAAAGAGCCAATACGTTTATGGACATTTTGACATTTATTAGCCTGGAACCACATCATTCTTCTGATCCTTGTGTTCAGAACATCTTTCTGTATCGTTTGGTGCTCTGCTGCCACCTGGAGGAGGGGGGCATAATCACACAGCAGCTCTGATTACGTGTCTTGAGAATACAGAAAGATGACTTGAGCTCAGGAGATGGTTATCAAAACAGTACAGTGAATCCCCTCATTTCTGTTTGCACAGATGGACCCCAGCTTAACCATGCAGAGATCAGGGTCCTTGGACTTCTACCAACACCCAGGAATGTACTGGATAAGGTATGTCGATGAGCTAGTGGCTCTCTTAGCATGTCCAGATATGGTGTGTCCCCCCCAAACCCCTTCATGAAGCCCTGACAGGTGGCCTGTTTTTCTCCCCTCTGCCCAATGTACCTTTTCCAGACCACCACTCTTGATAAGGAGGGGTAGATTTTCAGATGAGGATGCCACCAGGATGTGAGGTCCAGGCCCCACCCAGCAGTTCTGCCTCCCTCCCTGCCACCGCCAACTGGAACCTGAGCCCCGCCACTGGAACAGGGTCCATCCGCCCGCCCAATTCGCCCATCTGGAGTGCTCCCCGACACCTCCCCCTACCTCACCCAGTGGGGGAGAGAAGAGGAGAGAAGGCGGGGAGTCCATGGTGGATGGGCGGGGGGACATATAGAGAGACTGAGGAGTTTGAAGGAGCAGGAAAAGGAATGTGGGTGAAAGCAGTGGCATCGCCAAAGCGCGACGGCGGTGTAATCCGCCGAGATGTGACAGTACGCGAGCCTTTCTATCCGAGTGCCACTTTCTATATTAGCCTCATTTGTACATTTATCTTTTTTTTGTTTTTAATTTAAGCATATATAGTTTTTTCACTTTTTTATTTTGATTAACCCAAGGGAAATGTATCATTTCAATTAAATTTTAATGCTTTATTTTAATTCAGTAACTTTAAGTCAAATCTCACTGAGATTGACACTTGAGAGGTGCTCAAGTGACTGTGATCTTTTAGAATTATGCCTTTACTCTTGACCTGTCTGTAAACTCCTTGGAAACAGAGCTGTACCAATACACGAAGGCAGATTTATATATTTTTATGTTAGTGAATCATATATTATAAATCTATCATTGTTGCTTTTAACAATGTAATAGCATGCGTAATCGATCTGAATTGATCTGACAATATATGTCATTTTTCAGTGTGCTACAAACCATACAGAACATCATATGGAGTGGCAATAATATGGTTTGATATGGTTTGCAATATATGGAACATTTGTCAATGTTTTTGTGAAGGGATACCTTTTATGGATTTAATGGCATTAGCTGTGACAAGGACATCTCTTTCATGACAGCTGAGACTTCTGTCCAGTTTGGCAGAAATCACTCAGACTAACTGGGGCCTTTCGTTAGTATGTTGGAAGAAAATCATTTCCCACGAGCTGGTCCACCCCCTTGTAGCAGACACCTTGCAGGTTTTTGCAGAAACAGAACTCAGTGCCTGGCCAACAGTATGCAGAAACCAGACAGCTTTCACATCTGTGGCATACTGGTTTATAGAACAATGGGAATTGTTTTTAAAAAAAAAAAGCTTTAGAAAAGAATAAGATTTGTGATAATACATGTCTTTATCTCATGTACATAATATAATTTTATTCATTTTATATATTTATGTAGGACAAAAATGAAAAAAAATTAATAATGTTGCATACAAAGCAAAAACGCTCCAGTTGCCATTCACACACGGTCATTGTCTTTTGACCACTTTACATTTAAAGCATGTGGTGGACAAGCCACACTCAAGGGTTTGTCGCTAGATTATGACGTCATTTGCCCGTGACAGAGTCAACAACAACATGCTTGATCTACATTCGAACGTCTCATGCCTACTGGCACGCGAAGGAGTTGGACCTGCGTTCGCGCACCTGAAGCCATTAAGTGCTGCTTCGGCGTTTCAAACGGAAAACGTCAAATTGTGTCGTATAATTGTTCGTCTTTATTTTCAGTGCTTATCGTTTTCTCTGAGCACTCAGTTTAAAAGCGGAACACGTTGCTACATTTCTGTCAGGTTATTTTTCAGTGAATTGTATGCCGAGCGGCTGGCGTCCTTAATCCCGATAGCTGCGGCAGTTCGGTTGTGGCTGGAGCAGGGATCTTAAATGAATTTAGCGATCGGTCAAGCACAGGCGCCAGTTGAGTCGTGTTTACATGGAGAATTTGTTTTTACAATGTGGGGATACTGAACCGTTACTGTTGATTGCGGGGGTGGAAGAATTTGCAACGCTAAATAAGCGAATGAACGGTCAGAACAGGAAGAAATGTTATGCAAAGTTCTGTGAACATGTAGCATTTTATAATTCCAGCTGATGTTTTTTGTTTCATACTTTTATTAAACGTGATTGGGAATTTTGTGAATTCTTCTGCAGTACTCGTGTAAACGTAATCAGGAAAATACATTAAAGCACGATTTTGCTTATTGGGACATTATTTGTAGACGGAACAAAACCAAAATGAAGCCAGAAGAGGTGATACCTACGACACTGTTGCAATAAATAAAATGAGCGACGGCGCAGCTGTTTGTCCCAAGTCTGACCGTGCAGCTGCTTCTACCTGATTGAAATGATACCATGAAACGGACATATTAAATGAAGCAGCAGGCTTTCATCGCCGCTTAGCGTATCGCTGTGCAGTTACGGTCGTCCACGCGGTACAAGCCGGCGCTAGTGCTGCCATCTGCTGGTTAGCAACAGATGTAACGGTTTATGTACTCGGCTGAAAGGTATGTCTGTCTGTATCTAGTGCTGTTATTTAGCTGCATTTCAGTCAAATGTAATGTTCGTCAGCTAATCCAAGAGTCGAAGAAGTAGAGTGAGTATAACCACACATCTGCTGTACAGTAGTTCCCGTGTTAATGTTTGCAATGAATTTGTAATTTTGCTCTTCGGAGTGATTCCAAATGCATTATATGTATTTTGCAACAGACATGTTGCAATAATACATAAATAAAAGTGGCTATTTGTTTCAAAATATTTAAGATGGCAGTTATGTCACGATACAGGTTTTCATCAGTCGGGATTTCCAGCTTATGACAGAAAAAAGCACAACAGATATAGCTGTTCTGTACGCTGACTTTGATCCGGCGGTGTGTTATTTTACAATGATCTAACATGTACTGTAATTCGGTATTTGTAATTTCTGAGTATTTGCCTACAGACATGCTTAACATGCATGATAACGTAACTGCTGAACTTGAATAAGATTCCCAGGATAATATTATAAGTTATTACTGTATAATGTACACACTATGTTTGTGTAGACAGTGGATTTTTAATCTATGACTTCATAGCCTTTTGTAAAGTGCTTCATGGTTGTTATGTAATTTCAAAATTCCTAACTCGATGTCCAGAGGGGCTAGGCTTGTTTTGGTCCTGTAAAGATGAAGCCATCTAATCACAGAATATTGACGTGCTGGAGGTGGGAGAAAACAATACTGAACAATAAAGTTCCCATGATGCCACACTGCATAATACTACTCTTATTAAATGCACCAATATTAATGAAATATTTTAACAAAGACTGAAAGTGTACAAAATTGCATAAGGCTGAGCAGGGGGCAGTGGCAGCCTAATGCTTAGCGAAGCGCGACACGAAAGATTGTTGGTTTGAGCCCAGAGGAAGATACTGTTCCCTGCTGTGTCACATATGGGTTAAATCAGAGGACATATTCATTGTTGTGCACTGTGGTGCGTCAACAATGGCAACTAATCACTTTCCCGGGGCTCACTGAGGTTTATTTTAATAATGTCAATGCAGAAGTCCAGTTGCATCCTTTTTGAGGAATGCAATAGTGAACATCACCATGAATAAAAGAATATTGCATTTGCACTTAAGGACACACAAAGCACTTTATAGAGCCAAAGGGGAGCCATTTCAACCATCACCACTGTGCAGCCCCCACCTGGACGATGTGACGGCAGCCATTCTGCACCAGTACTCTCACCACACAGTAGCCAAGGTGGTGAAGGTTAGTGTGTGTGTGCAGGTTTTTACTGCAACTCCCTAATTATATTGCTAATTAGAGGACTGATTGGCTGAAGAGTCCTCACACCTGGGTGTGAACAGCTGACCTACAGGTTACCCCAAAAACCTGCACACACACCGGCCCTTTGTGGCTAAGATTGGCCACCCCTGGTTTAACATCTCATCAAAAGAACGGCATCATTTTTACGGCACAGAATACAACACAGTTTGCGTATTTCTCTGCTCAAACACATCATTAGCTAATTGTCAGGTTTAGTAGGTGAGTTTTGGCAGGGAAATCAGGACACTGTGTTGCAGACTGGCCCTCCAAGACTGGAATTAGGGAGCCCTGGACTAACTTGTTCTGGAGGTCCTCAGATGTTCCTGAGCCAGCTGCGAGATGTAATCCTTCAAATCGGTCCTGAGTTTGCCTCAGGGCCTCCATCCAGTAAGACACACCTCGAGCAGCACCCTTGGCGGTTCTTCTGGGTTGGCTGAAGCAGCTCAGTCGACTCCTCTCAAAACAAAGGAGCAGCTGTCCTATTTCAAGTCCTTCTAAATCTTCAAACTCTTTGCCTCAAAGAGTGTGAGTCTAACAACCCATCAAAGAAACCTCATTTTGGCAACTTATAATTGCAATGGTGACCCGTAAGCCTTGTTTGTCAGCTTAGCACCAGCTGTACCCTTATGGACCTACTCGGTGCCTCCAGATTTACAGCCACTGAGCCAATCTGCCTGTCAATCTCATGTTCCCTTTAACTATCATTTATGTATAAGATCCCATGGTACTTAAATTCTTCTGTTAACTCAAAGCGATCTACTCTTCAGAGAGAGCACCATGGCTCAGAATCTGCAGGTGCTGCTGCTACTTCATAGCATCCAGCTGTTCTAATGTGTGCTGGATGTCCTGGTCCAATGAGGCGTCATACGGCAGACATGCAACCCGCCCCATACTGGATGCCCTTCCAGTTATGGCTGCGTCTTGATATCCTGTCTAAATGCAAGGCACAAACAGATATAGAGACAAAATTTGACATAGCCTTGAGCCAACACCTATTCTAAATAGCTATGTGTTATAGCTAGAATGTGGACACAATTCATACTGCACTCATTAATGAATCGCATAACACAGTAGTAGCTGTAGTACTTCATATACTGGACAGTATATGGTGGAGCACATGGTCATTCCCCTCCTCCCGTGCAAACTGTGTTATATTCCCATGAACACACACACAATTGTGAGTGAGAAGAGCTGGCCCAATATTCTATGATGGGGCCACAGTATACATTGTTGTTCCGGAATCCTGGGTTTGACCATCAATCAGAATCCAGTACCCTAGCAGAAGCTTAAGAGACTAAGAAGCTGGAACACACCATCTGGACCAGCATACCTGGTTCCCATTCCAGAGGTACTTCACTCACTCTCCAGGTTAAGGTACTGTAGAGATACATCAAAATATTACCCAAACAAGCTCCAGGACTTTCATCAAATCCACACAGACTTCATCTATCCTACAGCCTTGGCCCCTGCTCTGACCATCACAATAACCTCAGCTGCAGTGACAGACTTTGGTCCACCAGTTTCCAAGGGCATACCCACTGCATAAGGTGTGTCTTCCATCAATTTATAAAATTCTCAGAGATGTTCAGAACTTATTCACCCCACGCTAGACATAAACTAAGCAAGGTCCTACCTCCCCCTCCTGTGGAATGAGTTTTCACCTCCGTTCTGCCTTGATGGCACATTTCTGCTGTCTTAGGAGACCCTTAGCAAGCATTCCTACTAAAAATCTCCTTGTTCTGCTTTACTACTTCTTCCAGAACTGATGTCCGACAGGAGTTTGTAGGGTTATATATTTCCTACATGGATCCACCGTATTGATTGTAGCATTGAGTTAAGTTCATTCAGACAAGGTCCTCAGCCTCACAGAGTCAGTTGAATTCATCTTACAACATCAATTGATCATTGACCTTTGGCCGACAGTATTCAGGCCCCAAATACACACATGAGCACAATTATGTTGTGGCATTTGTTATGGATTATCTTTGACTTGCACAAAAATACAAGTTCAATACAGGGATTTAAATCTAGCAGGCTCTACCTTACAGAAATCCCCTCCATTTCCCATGTGTGCCTTGGCTGCAGTAGTATTACAGAATAAGAAAAAGCTACGCTTTCATACAGTAACACCATACACATTTTCTCTAACACAAACATAAGTGACTAATTTATTTCGAATAAATGAGCAAGGGTGCTTTTCATTTGTACAGTAATTAAATATAGAGTTCCTGTATAAAGTGAGTTGCTGTTGATTGCAATCATAAAATGTAATTGTCAAAATGTATCTTTGCAATTTCCCTAGGAAATGGAGTGTTAATATTCATGATGTATGTTAACACACACACACATTCCCATATTACAGAGTCTAATCGCAACATTTATAAGGTTATATTTGTAGTGCCTGCAAACTGTTATATTAGACAAGACTAAAATTTGAAATTTCAATAGTTTTTTTCTCACAAAAAGGGTGATATCAAGACTGTCAGCATTTCCACATCAAATTACGACGTATCTGAGTTGCCCAGAATGTCCTGAAAACAAAACCATACAGCATGTGTGGCGAACTCGTGTACATACAATGTACAGTAATAAGCCTGAAATCAAAGGGATCGAAAAACGCTCAAAAATGGACAGGGTTCAAAGGGTTAACTGCAAACAGTACCTACCTACTATAGTGTTTCTCCAGCAGGTCCTCTGATGGGCCACGTTTTTGCCCAACTGGGAAGGAGCAGAAAAAGGTGGATCATCTGGGGGTTCCTGCGGACTGGGTTGAAAAATATTGACCTACATCAGGAAACACAGAGCAACCTGGACAGTTCCTGAGGGTGTAATGGCCAGGTGCCTCAATACTTTTGTCCATATAGTGCTTCTGTGAGATAGTAGCTATGAAGCACATACATAGCGGTTTGCAGCGTTTGATGACAAAGTGCCAGGCTAGATGGGCGCAAACTCAATCAGCAGGTGGTAAATATCACAAATGAAAACATCCCCTCTGATTCTCAACTTGGGGAGTCCCCAGTAGGGGGCAATTCTAGGATTTGTTTTTAACTGGGGCGGTGGGGGTTCCATCAGAAATAAATTCCACATTGAAAACTGGATAAGAAAACATTGAGCATGATAAGTTAAATTATTTATATAAATTATTGCAAGTGCCCAAAGAACATATTTACTGAGGTCCTCCAATATAAATGTTTTGATTCATGTGGTTCATGTCATCTCTCTCCTCCCATTTGAAAACCTGTGATTGCACATCGCAAATAAAACGGCAATTAATAGTGCTGTGATGCAAATTTACAGGCAACGATTGCAAATGCTCTGATCCAACAGAGTTGGTCATTGTCAGACTGACAGTACTCCAGCCCAGCGGAGTTGGGGAGGAGGGGCAGGTGCCATCCAGTGACACCCCTTTCGACACACCCCTGCTCCCCAGGGCTGCAGTACCTCCACCTGTGACTGGCCAAATTCAGAAGCATTCACATCATTTGCTGACGGTGCTACACTTATCTCATCACCAGTGATCATCAACCTACATACAGAACTTATATGGCAGAGCTCATAGTCTTGGGCCACAACAGAAATTTCATCCCGAACATCAATGAAACAAAGGGATTGTCGACTTCCAAAGGTGCAATAGGAGTCATGCAGCAGTCGCCACTAACAGCTCTCCAGTTGAGGGTGAACAAATTTCAAGTTCTGCAGTTTAGAGATCTGAGAGGCTCAGGTGGAGAGTAAACACAAAATAAATCCGCACAAATGCCTGGCAGCACCGTCACCTTAGGTGTCTAGGAAAGTCGGACGTGAGCAAAGTCAAACTCAATTTCTCTTACGATACCATTGAAAGTGCACTTGGCAACAGTTAGGTATGATGGGGGAACAGCTCAAGGCAGGAAGGTTGGGCCAAAAGATCATAAGGAACAAAGGACCCTCCATCCATTAGATATACCAATTAGATACACAGTGACAGCTGCTGTAGCTACTCAAACCAGCCAGACCAAAAGCTCTTCTCACTCCTATCAGATTGAAGAATGTCTTCACTTAGGCCATCTGCATCATCAATAAATGAATCCACTCCACTGCAGTATTACAGGCACCCACACTACTGTATGTGTCCTGTCCATTATGTTCTTTGCACTGAATGTGGCTGATCAAAGACAATTAACTTATAATATATAATAAATAATATAATAAAATCTTTAATTTTCTTTAATTAAACTCTCTAGATCATTGATAGTTTCCAAAACGTATGCATTAGTAGTGGGGCTGTATCAGATTTGCAGTGACTATGGTGTTTGATGCAATATCAGGATAAAATGATTTGATACAACTTTCAATGTAAAACTGATAATTAAATGTTTTGAGAGCTTTGACTTTGCCATGAACTCGAACAAATTGCTCATGCAGGAGAAAAAAAAATCTCAGTACTGTTTTTGATTGTTTTATTATAAATACGACAAAAAGGAAACCATGTTCTTTTAATTTACAGTTATTGATCTTTATATATTGGCATCAGTTAATATTTAACCGATTCTGAACAAACACTTCGTGTAAATTTATGTTTCGACGTACAATAAACAGCAGGTAGAGACTTAACTTATGCAATCAGAAGTATTTTCCAACCAAATGGTATTAATTACAAAACAAAACAGTACTTTAATATAACAGAAACAGTGCCGCTCTTATATTAGAATATATCCCAACCAGTGCACCATTTAAAAATGAAATGCAGTGGGATTGCATGACTTTTCAAATTATAAAGCAAAAATATATAAATAAACCAAATTAACTGTACAGTCCTGACCCATCAGCCTCATTACCATGCAAAGACGCCACTGTGTTCAGTCTGGGATGACCTCTGTACAAATACCTATGGCAAAAAAGGCGAATCATCAGGTACTTTGCATATTTTATTTGTCTTTTTTTAACTTTGAATTCACACGCCCTATTTTACATCTTTGCAATAAAACATGGTTACAATAGCTTAAGGATTATACAGATCCAAAAAAACCCAAAACGAAAAACAGTTCAGTTCATCACTTTTGGATGCGATCAACCATCTTCAAGTGTGGTTGTGTGTGTCCACGTACATCTGAGTGTGGGTGCAGACATGTTTATCTGTTTACACCATCGACCCACCCTCCCCCCGCACGAACCATAAACCCAACCCTATCTATGTCTGCACACCCTACGCTACAAAACTTGATATTGCTTACCATCCCATGGTTGTATTGGGCTTCAGTTCATCCAAACGGAAGTGTGCTCTGCCCGGGACTTAATAAGTGAACCCCACCATCCGTGTTGTTTTTACATCCAAAGAGACTAACGGCAATGAAGTGGATCTGTGAAGCTGATGGGAAATTCACACAGCAGTTTCACCGAGTCAAGGTCTGGGTTGTTACTCCAAACTTAGAACTTTTAACCTGAAAACCTTAAGGAGTCCAGGGCAACACTGGGGGACTGACAGATAATTAGGTGTGTCAATTATTAATAATATATGTCCAGACTGTCAACTTCCAATACCACTTCATCAGCTCACTGGGATTTCAACTCGCATGTCTTACTGTATGCAGTGGAGAAACTGGCTACAGGTGTACCCTAAGTACAGTACTCCATGGTAGCTGGCTACAGGTGTACCCTAAGTACAGTACTCCATGG
>JAODJX010000040.1:15000214-15010406 GCA_026776945.1 Isichthys henryi | reverse complement strand
CCCACCGCTAATTGGAAGCAACAGAGCTGAAATTCTTAATTAACTAACAGGCTGTTCTTCTGTTAATTTCGCAAAAAAAAAAAAACCATAATGAAATGGCGACACCACAGCCTTTGAAGCTGAAGTGTCTGACACCAAGTAACACAAGGTTCTCTCACACCTCCCCAGTGTTAATCCTCCTCACCCCCATTACTAACAGTGTGCAGTCAGCTGCTGTTCACAAACCGGCCAGTGTTTCCTCCACACTAAGTTTACACAGTGTCCCTATGGTGTACTTTTGTTAGTGATGCTGTTTCACAGTGTTTTCACACTGTTTCACACTGCCGGTCAGCGGTACAGTTTTCAGGGCTGATTACCTGACTTGGCACCTATTAGTACCCGTGCATTGTTATGGTCAGCAAACAATGTGCTTCTCAGTGTACAGTGCTGTTACAGTTTGACAGCAAGGTGTGGTCTAAGTCCAGGGGCTGGGAAACGTGGCCCGTGTTTGTAGTGCTCCGCCTTTCAAGGCTGTGACCAACTCACTGTTGTTTGGGTTATCCCCGATGATGTGGTGTCTTCCACTCCAGTACCACAGCAGCAGTGTGGCATCCCGGGACCCTGACACGATGTAACAGTCGCCCCCGATGTAGGACTCGGAGCGGGCCAGGCACGTCACCACATCCCAGTGGCCGAACACGATCTGGGTCAGCTTCCCTGAGGGTGAAGAGGGGCACAGCCACATGAAGGCTCCGCCCACCACCCTCAACCTAGTCACTGCTGACAATTGCACTGTCTGACATCTACAGCGTGCATTCCAATAGCAAATTTAATGATACTCTGCTCCCCCTAGAGACTGAGAATCTGCTTTCCCAAGAGAGCAGAATTCCCAGAATGCCATCTCAGCTGCACATTAAACACGCTTTTCTGAGAAGGACAAATAAGACGCTCATTTTATCTTCTTAATTGTATTATAGCACAAAAATAGCCCAAATACCTTAATCCAGTGTTTTCCAACACAGTCCCCACGGACACCCAGATATCTACATTTTTTGCTCCCTGCCAGACAGTCCAGCCCAGCAAAAACACTGACCGACTGGGTGGTTCTCAAGAACCGGGTTGGGAAACACTGCCTTAATTGGTACACAGAATTAGTTTCCAGAATTTGTTCCATTCCCCCCACCAGAGTGACCAATTCCCTTTGTGCAATCAAGCCCCTGTTTTGCTGAAGCGGGTGCTTGAGCAGTGATGTCTGGATGGGGCTGGGACCCCAGGATAGAAAAGCTCAGCGTACCCGTCTCCGTGGAGTAGACGCGGAAGCTCTTGTCCCAGAATCCGCACACCAGAATGTAACGGTTGTCGGCCGTCACCACAAAACAGTGTGTGTTGATCTGGATGCTCTGGTCCACCAGGTCTGTGATCTGCCTTTTGTTGATCCCAGAATTATTAGCTGATGATGAAGGAGGAAAGATTACTGAGTGGGTCAACTGAGCAGAGGCTGGAAATTATTCAATCCAATGAAAATGCAGGCATCACTTCTAACCCCGCCCCCTACCCTGGTACCCAATGGGGTACATCGCAGACTCACCAATCAGAGGGTCCATTTCAATCGGCAAATGATGAGCCTGTTCCAGAGAGTATCCTGGAGCTCCCCTGAGACCTACCGCACACATGAGGACACGCAATCAGATTCAGTGTGTCTCTCACACACACATACCTTGTACCTATCACATAGACGTAGTAAAATGCAGACACTTCTGTCCAAAGCAACGTACAAGTGAGACAAAAAGCACATTACCAACATACACGCTGTCAAGAAGTTGACTAGGCATGAGTGCAGCTAGGCTGAGCTTCCAGTGAAGGCCATACTGGAACAGGAACTACACGTCTTCCAAACAAAGCAAAGTCTAGTAACACTACTATTCAATGAGCAGAAAGTGCAACATTACGACCATTCAGCGAACATAGAACGGTATCAGGGTGGGAGACATATTCCAGCAACAAAAACGGGTTTCAGTCGTGCAAAAAGCCTTATACATAATACATGCACAGTCATTACAATAAACAGTACCCACATACATGACATGCATGACCGAAACCCCTTCTTTGTCTGTCGCACACAAAAATGCGGATTCCCACAATACCCCACTCCTAGGAGTATTAGTGTACACTAGTGTTAACGATGGGGTAGGCAAAAAAAGGGGGCCCCGGTGACAAGAGCTGAGGACCTGTTGGTCCAAGGTGCAGAGCCCTTACCACTGGCGCCACAACCCTGAACTCACCCACGGTGTTGTGCCAGCGGTTGACGGCGAAGAGACGGCTGCAGGTGACGGTGACGGCGGCGGGGACGCTGAGGTGGGGCAGCGTGTTGGCCGCCACGTGGGTGACCGGCGAGTTGGACGGGAACTTGAGCACCATGATGACGTCCTGCTGCATCTGGTCCTTGAACATGAGGGCGCTCTGTGGAAGGAAACACTGTTGAGTAGAAGAGAGAAAGGAAGAGCATGTGTGGGGAGGGGGGGGGGAATGGAGGGAAGAAGAGGTAAGGAGAGAGAGGAGTGGAGCGATAGGAGAAAGGGAGACAGAATGGAGAGAGGCAATTAGTGTGGAGGTTTTGAGGTAAAACAAGGTACAGACACTGGGGAGGGCAGCATGCTTGGGGGTGGGCTGTGGCATGAGTGACCTACAGAGTGGTACCAGTACCGAGTCCAGTCCACCTTCTGGCCCACAGTACCAGGAGGACCAGAGGGGATCAGGTGGAGCGGAGAGGGAGAGTGACAAAACTCAGGCTGATAACGAGGCACGTGATGGCCAAGACGACACGACACGACACTCACGAGCTGGGGACAGTCAGTGGAGCCAGATTCCCAAAAACGAGGCTGAGTGTGAGTGAGTGCGTATGACAGAATTGCAGATATTACCTATATTTCCTACCACAATCCCCTACATCACCTCATCCCTTACGCAGTGCTCACTGGCTCCCATCGGGGTAATCCAGTCACTATTTCGTGTTTGCAAGTGAGTTTATATTACATTGGCTTTTGTTGCACACTAAAGATCTCTACTTAACGTTAAGATCCACGGCTCAGCGACTAACTGCAGGACTCTACGGACTCCTGCTTCTGTTTGCTGCAGACATGTGACTCAGCCCCTCTCACCATGAAACACCAAAACAAAAGTGTGGAATGAAGCACCGTTTTAGTTTACATGAGGAATGAGGATGGGGGGTGGTGGGTGGGAGGGCATTCAGAGGGGTCTCACCAAGTGCATGGCAGAACTCCTAGGTGGGTGGGGCTCAATTAGCAATTGAGAGGGGGTCTGTCCCAAGGTCTGGATCTGGGTCTCCATTGCCTGTAGAGAAATGGGGAGAGGAGTTGGAAGACAGTACATTTACATGCACGCTAAGGAAATCGAATAATTGTGTTAGTCTGACTGAAATCGTACTAAACTGAATTTCTGGTAGTCGGACTAATACACCCAGATAATGCGATTGTAAGTTGATCGACTCCTGCACGTATATGATCAATCACAATCAAACTGGCTTAAACATTCAGCGCATGCACCACAGTCTGTCCCCCCCAAACGCAGCCCCCAATTTCATCCAGGACTAACGGTGGGGGAGAACTGCGAGTGTGGGTGTGTAGGGGGGTACGTTGGGCCGGGTCACCGGACTTCCCGCTCCCACAATCGCCCGTCTGGCAGGCAGCAGCGCTCCTGTCTGTCAGTGTTAGCGAGGAGGAGAGGAGCCAACCCCCATTAGTGCGCTTCAGCTGAGCGAGGCCCCCACCAGCAGACACTAACCGGGCCTGACAGGCCGGCGTGGACCAAAACAGGCCACTGGAGGGCGGAGTGTGTTTGACAGAGAGAAAGGATTCTCAGGAAAAGAATGTTCCCGTGGTGCATTATGGGTCTGAAGGGTATGGGAAATGGGGATACGGAGAAGCAGGAATATTCTGGAAAAACAACAGGAAAAACATCTGTCAAAGAAAGTGTTTATGCGACTCTCAGACTGTAAACGCTCCTTGTAAGGAGAAAATACTGCTGTGGTTAAGGAACAGGGCAAACATAAAACAGGAAGTAAACAAAAATACTGTTGTGGGTGTGTGTGCATGTAATAATAATTCACAGGTACAAAGCGTTACCTAGACTGCTTAAAAACTGAGAGAAAAGGTATACAGTACTGTGCCAAAGTCTTAGGAGTCAAAGAAAATGCTTCAAACTATTTATCAGGGTAGTAAGTGTATATTTGTTCAGAAAAAAATAACATTAGATCATAAACAAATGAACAGCAACACAACTTCTGTTCTCCAGAAAGTGACTGATATCTTGTTGAATGGCTAGATGACTTAACATTATAGATGTACACCAACATAAAGATCGTTTAAGAATCAATTTGTGCGACTGCCTAAGACTTTTGCACAGTACTGTATTAATATGACTTGCACATCCTGAAGAAAAACGTGATTGTTTAATTATCTTTGGCCATTTGTGTATTTTCATTTTCTTTGACTGCCTGACTTTTGCATAGTACTGTGTCTGTGTCTGTGTGTGTGTATACACACAATTACAGGACAACCCCCCCCACTTCATGGCTGAAATACAGTGAACCCTTAACAAGATCCGAGACCATATGGAGCCAATCAGCAGTCACTTCCTCCCCAGACGGGGGGGGGGGCTACTCCCTCTCACTCTGGAGGGTCACCTTTCCATAGACTTGGGGACTGATTTACATCCAGGACGGCAAGCGGAAGCCGGGTGCCGGGACCCATGATGACTTCAATCACTCAAACACCTGAAAGCCGGGGCTGAGAACAGAGCCCCTCCGGTGGGTGCTCGCAGGGGGGCAGGCTCTCATCTCAGTCCCCCAAGACACAAAAACCATGCAAAACTGTGACATCGTTAACGCCGCCAAGTGGGATGTCGTCGGGCGTCGGAACGAGGGCGGCAGCAGGCGGAGGTGTGACGTCTCGCCTTCGTTAACCTCCAGAGAAGTGTCATCAGCTAACGGGCATGAATTTTAATGTGAGACCACAGAAATACATACATCTGCGTTTCCCCAGTTTTAAACACTGCAGGCTCAGGAGAAGACGTGCATGAAAACTACCTGCGCGATAGCTCTGCGTTGCAGGAAAGGTCGCTGTGGTCTGATAAACAAGGCACTGGCGAATTTCCCACTGTTTGCTTCAGCATTTTTCATTCACATACTCCCATATACGATTAAACACCATTTTCACTTAAGGAAACCAATCACACCAGGACAAACTCAGCAAGGTGTGACCCGCAGGGCAGCCACAGTCTGCCATATGACAGTGTCGTCACTTGGCTCCACCCACTTAAGCCATCATGCAGTCAATGGTGTACCACCTCTGTACAGAAAATGCAGCACAAACACGCATCCATCTCCCATACATGTTGTGTCACATGCTGATCTGTCTAGAGGAGATTATGTCAGCCTCTGCACACAAAAACGTCACTGCACACACAAACGCCACTGCACAATTATACTTACAGGTATCTAATACAGTGAACACTGCAAATATACATCCAACCATTCATCCACCTTCTATAACCCTGGATAGGCCACACACACACACACACACACACACACACACAGACACAGACACAGACACACAGATACAGTCATATGCCATTTTCTGTTGTTTTGAGATGAGACCACCAACAGCCTCAAGTCAGGCTTCCTTATCATCACGTTACTCTACTGGGAACCAAAACTCACTCAGTTCTCATGGAATCCAACAAAAGAGCTTTCATTACATTTCTAAACATTTCTAACATTTTTCTCAAATGCTCACAGATATTTTCTTCATTACCATGCCAGCCCAACAGGAAAGAATGAGTTTGGGAAATTTGCTCTTAAATTATACTAAATTGCATAACTGCATCTTTCTGAATGTAGGAGAGAAGCCACACAAACCTGTGGAGGATAGTGGGCCGAATGACCTCCTTTCGTCTGTTAATTTTTTCTGTTCTTATGGATGTGTAAACTCCATACACACAGAACGCGGGAGTATTCACCCCCAAACAGAGAGGCGACAGGCCACATTGGCACCCACCGTAAGTGCTTTTAATGAGTGGTTCTTCTGCTATACCCACCTATTACACAACCCCACCCTGGCAGAGCAGACTCAGGGCAGCCTACCTGCCTCTATGTGGCCTGCATGCTGCTCGCTGGATGAAGAAATTAGTGGGGCTGGCAGGACATGAATGGTTTGTCATAGACAGAGCAGATGGTGAGTGTCATTGGGAGGGTGGGGGGAGCTGAGAATGGGCCCAGTGCTGCAGGCCAGCTGCTGTAGGCTCACCAGGTTTGAAGCCTTGGTATTAATGGAGTCCGTGGAGGACCGAGAGGGCAGCAGCCTGCCTCTCAGAGCTTACCTGAGCTGGTCAAGCCCCTAAAACTGCGGAGGGGAGTTTCTGTTCTACCCTGCAGTAACCTGCCTGCAACCCCACACAGGTACACCACAGCCCTGCCCAGCACCACCACAGCCCTGCCCAACCACACACCAGCTCCACCCAATGCCTGTTCACCGCTGGACAGTGAGTCTCAATCTCAATCGTTCTCTATAATGAAACATCCGACACTGACAGCTGCTTTTCTTCCAATGGATGACTGTGTTCAAGCCCCATTTGTAACCAGAATTATCCTTTTCTCCAAACCATACTTATTTTCAATGCTATTTTTACACATAATGGTTGTTTTTCCACATCCTGAGCGATTCTGGAATCCCCCATATGACTGCAGCTTTTACAAGCAAATGAAATTTCATGTGCCACTCACAACGAACCATTAATTAAGGTGGTGGGGCGGGGCTTACCTCTCTCATCAGGGAGTCAGAGACGCTGTCCAGGTTGACGGAGCCCTCATAGGTCATGTAGTGAAAGACGTTAAGGGCGCGAACTGCTTCGGGGCCCCGCTGCTTGTAGCCGAAAATTAGGTCAATCCACTGATGGAGCTGACAGGACACAAACTCGCTCTCCAGGGCCTGGGGGGGGAAGGAACAATTAAGCCAAAAAAGAGACATAAAAGCAGGGAAACATGAACAAGTGAGCATCTGGCCCGAGAAAAACAGGGTTATGCTGTAAGCATAGAGAGGCGAATGCGTCCCAGCCTCAGGAACATGACACAGAGTCAGAGGTCATCGTCATGGCAACCTCTGATATGGAGGGTGCGATCATCAGACAAGTTTGCTAAGTTTCCTGTACTGCCGGCCCGCTCGGCATAACACGCTGAACCACTCGCCCCCGTCAGACCCTGCCAGTGACTGCAGTGCTACGGCTAACACGACACAGCCTGGTTTACACCGAGACCAAGGTGCCCATGGGGCACGTCGCCGTGGCAACAGATGACAGATGAAGAGATGGGAACGCTGGGGACCACAGGAAGCAGAGGGTGGATTGGGGGGTGGGCAAAGGAGGAGGACGAGGAAGAGGAAAATGAATTTGAAATGAAAAGAAACAATAGTAACAGGGTGGGGGGGGGAGAGGAGAAAGGTATAATGGAACAATGAGGCTTTGTTCTTTTTCAATGCTGTTTATTTCTCTCCTGCTCCAGAAGACACAATACTGCAGCTCGACACACATACAGAACACACACTCCGGACATCACAGCCTCTGTCGCCTTCACACAGCTCTGCACCTGAGCGACTGTGGTCAGGTGACTAATGGGGTACCAGTCCCGGCGAGTGCTCTGCCTTCGTGTGACACTCTAGTAAGTCCAAACACACCCTTTTCACATTACACCCTGTACCTGTGTCTCCAATCTGCGCTCGTTTAGAGTTTGAAAGCAGGTGGCCTCGGGGTGCAGTGAGTTAAGGCAGAGAGAACTTGGAGCACTGGGAATGAGTACAAAGACTGATTACAGACAATGTAAGTACTGAGTATAGGAAGCAATTACAAAGAGTGTAAGGACTGACTACAGAGAGTGATTACAGAGTTTAAGTACAGAGTACAGAGAGTGACTACAGAGAATTCCAAATGATCTTGATGCGCCAAATGGCCTCCTCTCATTTGTAAATTTCTTATTTTCTTTTGAATGTAAGAACTGGGTACAGAGTGATTACAGAGAGTGCAAGGACTAATTACAGGAAGTGATTACAGAAAGTGTGAGGGCTAACTATAAGAAGCGACTACAGAGTATAAGTACTGAGTTCAGGGAATGATTTCAGAGAGTAAAAGGACTGAGTACAGGAAGTGATTACAGAAAGTGTGAGGGCTAACTATAAGAAGCGACTACAGAGTATAAGTACTGAGTTCAGGGAATGATTTCAGAGAGTAAAAGGACTGAGTACAGGAAATATGCATAGGGCTTGAGAAAAGGAAGCAACCATAATAAGGACGTAAAATTTTATAAAGGCAGTACAAGAATGGAGTATGTGACACCTAAGATACATTCTGTAGAACCTGCGAGATCTATACCTCCCTACTGCTCTACCACCGTGACCGAGGAGATACCTGCCCAGTGTGTCCCTAGGAGCCGTCCGTTAGGCTTACAGGGCAGTCCGGTCTGCGTTTTGGCCCTGTCATCTTGGGCTGGTCAGGGTGGCATTAACAATCTGGCACATAGCTTCCAAAGGGGCTTCGTAAGTCAGTCAGAAGCAGCAGGACACAGCGTCTATTCAGTCGCTTGCTTCTTTAAAGACACGGGGAGCGATTCAGCAGGAGCCTGACAGCACTGATCACGGCCGTCCCTGCGGCCGGGAGACTCACCATCCGGTTGATACGGACAAAGTCCTCTGGCTTCTTGGCCCAGGGGGGCAGTCCGACGTCGCACGCCACTGCCCGCTCCTCCCTCTGGCCCAGGTTGTACCCATTGCTGTTGACGAACATTTCCGGGAGGTAGTAAAACTCAGGGATGAGCTCCTGTTAGGGACAAAAAAAAAACATCTCAAAGGATTAACTGACCTACTGACTAAACACCATTCCAGCTCATCATTTTAGCTGAGCACCATATTGACCTGACAACCTGCTTTTCTTGATTACCATGCCAGCCTAACAGAGTTCTTGCCAGCAGCAATTCTAACCCCACGATCTTCCTCCTGGCAGCCATTATGGCTCTACTATGTTCCTGCTGGTATCCATTGCAAGCAGGAAAGTTGGGTGCCATTCTGGCTTTATGACACTGTATGGCACTGTAGCTTCAAGGTGTCAGAGCAAGATTTCTGATAACACAGAATCTGAGCAAGGATGTGCGCGTGCAGGGTTCAGAAAATCCCATCACAAATAAATGCTGAAGATGTCCCAAAATCCTCAGCTCAAGGCGCTCAGCAGTCGGCTCTAGGAGGTCTTCTACAAATATCCACCCAAAAACTTGAGAAGGTGACTTTCATGGGTTTTGAAACCCTGAAACAAACCTAGGTTGCCTCACCACAGCCCATCTAATCTGCCTGATCTACAGCTCCAACCCCGTCCCCCCTCCACAGAGAGACCATTTCTGGCTAATGCTCATTAAGTGTATTACTTATTATGTCACAGCTATGACACAGTTATGTTACTTATTGTGTTGGTTTAACAGAACCCTACAGAGGTAGATAGTTCATATCCAGAAAGTTAAAATCCAGACCAAGCTTTTGTTTCAACCAACCAGTTGAGCTTAAAGAGTAAGTGTTAGAGAGTATGTGACAGGTTGGTTGAAACAAAATCTTGGTCTGGATTTTTACTTTCTGGACCTGAACTATTCACCTCTGGTACTCTGAATACACACCTAGCCCACATCCAGACTGTTATCAACGGATCTGGGAGAAAGAACCACTGCAGGATTTTGAGGACGCAAATGCAGCCTGGAAAGACTTTCTGTAAGCGGCCCTGGGATGCCTGGAACAATGGGCAGTTCTGCACTGTCCTGCTGACCTGACTTCTCATGGCTGCTGGCCTCATTTACGACAATTTAGCTAAAAAAATGTTATTATTATTTAAAATTACATTTAACAAAGGTGACACGTAATCAGAAAATTCATAAAGAATTTGTCCTTCTGTTCATTAACTCTGATATTCCCTCACTAGTTTATTAGTCTGTATAATAAATTTTAGGAATAAGAAACTAACACTGTGGTTCTTTTAACGCACTGTAAATTTGCCCAGTTTTGGGCCCCCACCTTGACATCAGAGGTGTCCCGCTGGCAGGTTCTCCAGGAGCGTGAGATGGAGGAGAAGGTGCGGTCAGGATGGTCAAACTTGTTTTCGTTGGCATTGAGGA
>JAODJX010000040.1:14960621-14981704 GCA_026776945.1 Isichthys henryi | reverse complement strand
CCCCCCCCCCCCCCCCCCCCCCCCCCCCCCCCCCCCCCCCCCCCCCCCCCCCCCCCCCCCCCCCCCCCCCCCGCGAACGGAGGGCCGCAGCAGCCTCACACACACGGGGAAGACGACAAAAGATGTACGGCAAGACTCGCCGGTTACCATGCCCCCCCCAGGCGGCATTTCTGTGACTCTCAGCCCTAACTGAGCAGAGAGAAGTCATCTCTACAGAACAGGTAAGAACCAGGGGAAAGTTTGCCCACCACCTTCATCGTTTAGCTATTTATTAATATTACCATGGATTTCATCAGCCACTCTGATCACTGCCCAACTCACAGGTGCAAAAAGAAAAGGAAACAGGAAAATAATACAAAGAAAATAACAAGCAATGCAGAAAAACTGTGAGCGTAAAGAAAAGTGCATGAGGCAGGGGTGAGAAGTTTAATCCTGCACCCTCCACAGTGCCCACTTCAGCGGTGACAGCTCAGATCTTAGGAACAAGCGGATTTGCTTTCACAAGCTTCACCAGACGCACTTGAATCACATTCTTTCACTGCATTAGGAAAGCGACTTTAAAATAATCACACCACACATGAGATCAGTATCAACAAGCTGGTAATTGGCACTCTGACCCCGCAGATGATCCACGTGCTGCTGTCCGCAGCCTTCTGAGGTCCCCCTCACACACAGCTAGTGCAGTGTGGAGGTGATGACACCCCCAGAAAGGTGAGCTGTGAATGCAGAACTGCCCCAATTTGCCATCCGGTATGAAGACAGCTAAGGGAAGAGGGTGAGCGGTATGGCAGAGCCCTATTATCTAGGATAGCTAAAGACCGTGAGTGAGGGCTCCTGAAGCCAGGTTCCTGCTTTTTGTAGAGCGATAATGACACATCCTTCATCTTTGGTGGCCATAATACGCGAGTCTAAAGTAGGCTAAGTACGGCAGAACCTGGGACAGCCTTAAATGCACCATCCAAAGCCAAATCAAAAGTCTAACATATTTTAATGATTGCCAGAGTTTTGTTGGACCAACACTGAAGAGTTGTGGTTCTGAATCTCAGGTGAAATGCTGCTCCCTGGCCCACGAATAGGATCTTTTTTGGTCGTAATTAACTCATTAATTATTAATTAAAATATTTAATATTTTAAAAAATAAAAAAAAAGATTTACAGGTGACTGTCCATCCATACAGGCTCAACACAGATATTCCACGATTCTAAACTCTCCTGAGGCCATATTTAATATTAGCGTCTCATAAATGCCTTCAGAAATCCCTGGTCTCCTTGTACCCAAACCCAAAAAGCTGCAGATGTCATTAGCAGCAACTCTAAGATCAAGAGTTTTTGAAATCTTTGCTGAGGACTGGAACAAAGAGCGCACAAAAAATGCACGTCTATCATGACAAAGTCAATAGAGAAACAGGAATGACTGGCATCAACATACTGCAGAATAATGACCTTACCAGCCTATCAGATCTAAATCATTCGACAAGTCATGTGAGCAACACATCAGCTGTATGACTGGGCAACCTCTCAGCAGGAGAAGGGAGAAGCCACCCGACTACATGCCATAAGTGACTGTGTTAATGCACTTCATGAGGCTGCCGTGGGAGTGTGTAGTGCCTTCTACGGAAAAGTCAGAAGTGTTCTGGAAAAGAATGGCCAAAAGTAAGAAGGTTAAAATCCTAACAAGCAGCTGACATCCCATCTCACACGTTTCATGCAAGAACAGAGACCAGCCTGACCCCAACTGGACTGGACCCATCTGTGCCAAGTCCACCTCTGGATCACTGGCACCTCTGGGAACATGACTTTGGTTAGGAATCAACACTCTGGCCCTGACAGGCCTTCTAGGGTCCCGCATGACAAGGGAGGAGAAGGAGATGGTTAGCTCAGGAGGAAGGGAGATAAAGGTTCCCCATAGTGGGGGCGGGGGGCTGCAGGCCTGGTATTGGGAGACATGCGCAGCGTTTATCGGATATCAGCATCTAAAACAGATACTGAACAACCTGGTCTGGACCTAATAAAAGATGTTACCTGCTGAGAATGCAGAGACGACAAAACCAGTGAAAATCAGCTTGTGGAATGAAGAGGGAGAGCAGTAAACCTTTTACTGTTATTTCTATGTAGAGTAAAAACCTAAATCAGCCCCCAAAATCAAGCCAAGGGGAAAAAAAGCATAATAACAATATTTTTGGTTATGAGCATGTATTCACAGTGCCGCAGTCTGAGTCTGATGTTTTATCTTCGAATCTCAAGAGAGTCACCACAGACTGCTTTATGAAGCATTAGATCGTGGCAGAATACAGTCAGTCACACAAAGTAACAATTATTCATTGGAACAAAGCAAATTAAAATGTGTCCAAACTGCCTTAGAGGACACACCCGCCTTCCGTTTCTGCTCAGCTTTCTGGCGCTTTAGCCAATAACCAACATACACTAGAGAAAATTGTTAAAATAATGAGGATAAATTAAACCGCGCAAAATGAGAAGGGGGAGGGGGGGGCAATTCCCAACCCCATTCTTTAGTGGCTATGGCGGATACCCACACAACAATCCAAAACCGGGATCAAACCACGTTCCAATGCTCGAAAACGGGGGTGCTTTTCGATGTGCCTGACGATGCATTTTCCTTATAAACATTATTACGACATAATGAATAATATTAGACATTAGAAAGCAGTATTTAACATGTACAGATTCGCACAATATGGTTTCGTCACATTACAATACTAAGGGAAAAAAAACAAATATAAAAAATATATTTATCGTTTTTTATGTGCGAATAAGAGCACATAACTGCTAAAAGCTTTCTCCAGGAAATATAAATGCAAACAAACCGTATACACGTCTTAAAGGTACAATTTATCACGACGTGCTCAGATTAGAATTGCGTTTAAATGTTAAATGTATGCATCTTATAATAAGACATTTGAATCCGAATAGCGAGCCGTTGTTAAAAAAACGACGCACAAACTAACAATAATCGGTATTACGATGAACACTGGGAGAACCAGTCTACGTTTAATAACGAAATTTATGAAATATTCGAATAATCAGACATCTTAGGAAATGGCTATTTGAATGATGTAGGCCGACAAATATCTTACACTAACTGTTGTACGACACAAGTAGTTTTACATAGATCTATAAATCAGGTTTACGAGTAGAAGTACAGTGATGATGGTTCTGGCTAATTGTGATCCAACCACATTATATTTACAAGACAGAGACAGTATTTTGTATTTCTATGCCTCTTGTATTTTGTGAACTGTAGATAAGCAATTTTATTTTAACCAGTGAAGACCGCAAAATGAAAACTGCCCTCTAAGCCTCAAGATAAAAACAGGAAACATATTCTAAATAAAACAAAACAGTACGAAGTGGCAGCTACTATAACTGAGAAGTTAAACACGAGTGCTGTGTCTCTTCTTCACAATCAGACGGTGAATATTTCCGACAGTTTACTTAGCTGCGAGTAGAGTGAGGTGTTACGGCGCGAAAAGGCAGAAAATAAAGGCTATCATATAATTTAAGCGTAGATTTAAGTAATTTAAGTTACTGGATTACACAACACAAACTATATAACAGAGCAATACTTGCAAATGTGTGGTTTTGTTTAAAAAAATTATGTTTATATAACAAAAATAATAATAAAAAATTACAATAAAATAAAAAAAATTAAATCTTTAAAAACGATACCTGAAACATCAGAAAATAAATACTAACGAAGAATTTTAAAACGCCCATTACCACAACAAACTGGATTTCAAACCTTGTTAATTATTATAGAAACATTCGTTTAACACATAAAAGGTGGAAAATGAAATGTTTAAGCAAAAGCAAAACAAAAAAGAATACTTTTACTATAACAACGGGGTAAAGAATTTCCGAAAATTAATTCTGCACGTAAGTCAGACCGTCTCATAAATGAGACCATCTATAGTGTATAATTACGCTGCTCCGCGTCCGCAAACACACGCTTAAACTGCCGCTCGTCAAATTGCTTGAGTGTGTTCACGCGGATTGATGCATCCCCCTCCTTAACAGTGATTATGTATCGAGAGAAATGATTAATTTAGCGGTCGATAAACTGCACACAATGACGAATGCGAAGCCGATTGGGCTCCTCCTGCAGTACCCCTCCCTAAATAATCTTGCTGGCGCTCGTCCCCGCTTTTAAACAGCACCACGAGCGCAAGCACGAGCGCGATGCTCTTCCTCTCTACCAAGTAGCAGAGCGGTCAGCACAGATCATATAAACAAAACAGGAAGGAAAGGCTGTTTTTCCACTACTTCTAATTATCTATGGGTCCAGTTGCTATTCTTATCGCCTCGTGATTAACTTCTAATTACCGCAACTCAGAAAGGATTTACCTTGAAAGGCTGTCTGTGGTAAAGGCTGATGAGGGATTTACAGCGAGCGCGATCTGAGTAGGTTTGCTTTTATTTAAAAGACTCGTTTTTTATTTTATTTTTTTTTACTTTGTTCTCTAACATTGGCCCCAGTGCGCAACAGCCGCGTTGGATCCCACAAATTACTGCGAGACTCCGGTGTACAATCCGGATCTCTGCCCAAACATGATAGCGGCTCAGGCCAAACTGGTGTATCACCTGAACAAATATTATAACGAAAAATGCCAGTCTCGGAAAGCCGCGATCTCAAAGACAATCAGGGAAGTATGCAAGGTGGTGTCGGACGTCCTGAAGGAGGTGGAAGTTCAGGAGCCCCGTTTCATCAGCTCCCTAAATGAAATTGAGAACCGTTACGAAGGTCTGGAGGTCATTTCGCCGACTGAATTTGAGGTAGTCCTTTATTTAAATCAAATGGGAGTCTTCAACTTCGTGGATGACGGCTCGCTTCCAGGCTGCGCGGTGCTGAAGCTCAGCGACGGCCGAAAGCGGAGCATGTCCCTCTGGGTCGAGTTCATCACCGCCTCGGGATACCTTTCGGCCCGTAAGATCCGGTCCAGGTTTCAGACCCTTGTGGCGCAGGCAGTGGATAAATGCAGCTACAGGGACGTCGTCAAGATGGTGGCTGACACCAGCGAGGTAAAATTGCGGATCAGAGACAGATACGTGGTGCAGATCACCCCGGCTTTCAAGTGCACCGGAATATGGCCGCGTAGCGCTGCGCACTGGCCTCTGCCCCACATCCCATGGCCGGGACCAAACAGGGTGGCAGAGGTCAAAGCCGAAGGCTTCAACCTTTTATCCAAGGAATGCTACTCGATAAATGGGAAGCAGAGCTCGGCCGAAAGCGATGCCTGGGTCTTGCAGTTTGCCGAAGCAGAGAACCGTCTAATCCTTGGAGGGTGTCGGAAGAAGTGTCTGTCCGTTCTTAAGGCTCTGCGCGACCGTCACCTTGAACTTCCAGGACAGCCGCTCAATAACTATCACATGAAAACGCTGGTGTCGTATGAGTGTGAAAAGCACCCCCGGGAATCGGACTGGGACGAGAACTGCCTGGGCGACCGCCTGAACGGTATTCTCTTACAGCTCATTTCGTGCCTGCAGTGTCGGAAGTGCCCGCATTACTTTCTGCCAAATTTAGACCTATTCCAAGGCAAACCAACTTCAGCCCTCGAAAACGCAGCTAAACAGACGTGGAGATTGGCGAGGGAAATACTCACCAACCCCAAAAGCCTGGAAAAACTCTAAACTAAAATAAAAGTCTTTTTAAAAAACAGAAGACGCGCCCGCGAACATCAGTCGGTATGTCTTGAGGCCTGCGTATTTTCAACTGATAGCAGGGAATCATTTTGCCAATATTTCTGTTAGTAACTTTAAGTGAGCCAAACAGATCATCCGTGGATTACAAAAACATTTTTTGTCCAGATAAAACCAACCACGGTTACTCCAACCATATGCTAATTGATGGGTTATTATCGACGTCGCCATACCTTTTCCCGGTCGCCACACGCGTATTTTCTTTGTACAAAACCTTTTGACAATTTCGGAATGATTCCGTTTATACCGTATTCTTAATTGCATAGATTGTGTTCCAGTTGTTTAAAATGGTGGATGTTTTGTGGCCCATACTTTGAATTTAAATATTCGCTATTTAAACCGTTTTATAGTTGACATTAAATCAATATAAAGTAATAATAATATTTTTAACTTTGCCTACATTGTCCTTCTAAAGTGCTTAAGAGTTTACATTTCTATACTAAAGCTATAACATTCCATGAATATACTTGAAATTTTATTTAAATATATTCGAACATGAATTTGTCTGTTTATATGATTGTGTCTGAATATAATACCATTTAATATTTGGTAAAAAAAAAAATGCACTTGAAATGCACTGGAATATTACATTGTGATTTTTCTTACATTTTCTGTGTTTGAATTTATTTAAAAAACAAATAAAAGTATTACTTGTGTCCGAAATCGATATTAAAATTGCTGCGTACTTTGATGATTAAACAAAAATTACACTTTTAGTTGTGTGTGTCTGTTTATCGCGAACTAAGTTGTTAATATTTTATTTTTTACTTAAGCATAGGAGTAAAGTTAATACTGGAAAATTCAATTTTAGCATTCTCAGAACTGAGTAGAACCATACATATTACGACACATGCCTAGAGTTTTATAGAAATACAAGAAAATCATTTTCGAATATTACGAAAATCCTACTTAATCTATTATTTTAATACTGTAGACCTAAATAATGAATGTAGCCTATATTTTAATTAGCGAAATATTTTAAGAAAAAAGACAAATCAAAATATGCTGATTTTTCCTGTAAAAATTCCGTAGGCATGATCGAATATGCGATGAGCCCATTAAGCAGACGTGCTATTATTTTTCATTTCCATCTAACTTTTTTCTGTGCAAGTGAAAATACACAGAAAGTAATGACTTGTTCCAGTTCCCTACAGGTGTCAGCCGGTCATCAACACGCACAGACAGTACTTAAAACAGCCACATTTGCTCGCGCGTCCCGTTTTCGTAAATCCAGAAAGATTATTATGCGCGTGCGGTCCCCCGAGACAGCTACGCTGTTATTTCTGCTGGCCAGAGAGGTTGTGGTTCAGGTCTATATTACTCATATTTATTACGATACAGTAAAGTATACAGGTCATCGCATTTATTAACCTTGTTTATTAGGGCTGACTGCATTGGAACCATTCTATTTATTCGAGATGGATGTTTTTGCACAGGCTGTCAACACCTTCACGGTAAATGTATAATGAATCACCGTGAACGGAAGGAAATCTTCATCATACACGTCGCTCAAGTACAAAACAAAAATAATTTCAACACAACCGCATTAGGTGACAGGAAAAAAACGCAGCGAAGACACTTAAAGACACTTACTTTTGCGTCGATCTTCTTGAATGCGGGGTCATCTTCGTCCACTTCGAAATAGATCTCGGTTGTGGTGATGGAAAGCGTGCCGCGAGCTACTACGACCGGGGCCACGAGCTGAGCAGGGGTGCTGAGGACTACGGGCCCTGGAAAGTGACAGGGCAAAAATGAGTAAGATAGTGCGCACGCCTGTAATATGGCTGCAAGAACGGATGCAATTCAAACTCTGCGTTAATAACTTTTAAAGAAATGATAAATGCTCTATATAAATACAATGAAAAGAATATAAAAAAGGTTTAGAATAAGTTATATACATGAAAAGGTTATACGAGAACAACTCTGCAGCAGAGTAACAACTGAAATTCAAAGGTCGACAAAACAATAGGTCCTAATATAACGAGATTATATTCATCATTGATCGTGATGTTCTAAGAATCAACAGTCACTATTAAAAGACAGTTAAAAGACCCCGCATGAAACAAGTTTATTCATTCATAAGGAACACCCTATTGTATATCAAGTATAATATTTATACTTGATAGTTTTATTGCGCTTCACCAATTGTCTTTCAATTGTAAAATATTTATAGCCACAAAGTATAAAATTATAAACTAACAAATACGTTCTTAAGTCTTTAAACATTGCTTTTTTCCCCAACAGACTTCAACTGTATGGAAAAAATAATCCATGATCGTTTGGCTCGTGGGCCACGCTAAGTCTATTGTGAATATTTAACGCGAATATGTTACACTATCTGTGTACTATTAAGGCAGCATACGTAAACATTTTCCACTTTCTGATAAACTGTTACTACACAGTTACAGTTTTTCCACTACTTCAGGGAGCCGGGAATCCTAAACCGCATAACAAAAGCTCATTTTGGGCCACCAGCCCCGATACTGTTGGCATGTTTAAGGTCCACTGTCCACGTGTGGACCCCCTAAATAATACAGGGCATCGACCAAATTTACAGCGCCCTCGCTGCTGCAATGTGTTACAACCACTTCGGATACTTAATAATAAAGAATCTAACTATGCGCTTTAATAATAGTAAGTTACGATGTTTTGCGCCGTACCCAGCATGCTAATGACAGCCGTCATTTGATGACGATTCCCTGTTGGTTATACCCTCTTTAACCCTCAGTCTTCTGCCTTGTTGCACTAAACAATAGAGATACATACAAAATAATCGTTATGTGCATCTTAAAATTAGTGTGTTTATCGATCTAGACTTTTAAGAGCAAACTTGTCTCTTTTTGTAGGTTACTCGATCATTAAACCCGGACCGTTTGCTAAATTACAAGCGGGTTTGTGTTACATCTCCCGCAGGAGTCCTTCGCGGCAGCGTTGTGCACTTCCACGGCGCCTTCCACAGATCTTTCTCGTATTACCGTGATAGGCAGACGTTCTCTTGCGGCTTCCACAGTCTTTTTCAACTAATACTTTGTACAAGTAATTATTATATAGGTGAATATTTTATTTAATAGAAGACGAAAGGGCCCATTTTATAAATGTTCAATATTATCAGATAAGATTACAGTCGCTTTAAAAATCACATAGCCTAATATCTTACGCAACAATTCAGGATAAATACATCAATGAAAGAAACGTGAAATGAATACCGCTTCGATTATAAAAATATATTTTTTCTCTCATTAAAATACAAAAAGTTTCATATCAGAAAAAAACTACAATGATCAAACATTTAAAGCATCTATAACATTTAAGACAAATTACACAGGTAATGTTTATTTTGTTTAAATATGTTACTTATTCTGAAAACACGTAGGCCCAGTACATGCTTTTCGATTTTACTAACATATTATTGACGAATTCCTGTTAGCGTTTAAATACAAGTTTCTGTACTTGCCAATTCTACTAATATCTTATAATAAATTTTGCGTTTCAACTCCCTCTTCCCGATTCATCCATCGACGCGTTTCAGGTGCATAGAACTGGGGCCGCTCCAGGGATTCCATGCCAGTACCAAATACTGCGTGATTTTAATGGATTTAATCCGCCTAAAAAGGGATTAGGTGATAATCGCATCTGGGTAAGATTCTCACAATTAGGATATACAATTAAAATGTTAACACCGAATTTAACAAAATCAATCTCGATGTCCCAAATTCTGCGCTTTGTTCATCTGCGTCCGACAATGATCCATCTGGCACAAATAACCTGCAAAATCGTGAAATTAAGGAACCTTTAGCGTCGTTAAAATAGGCAAGCCGAACAACCCAAAGTCCAGGCCTAAATAATCGTAAATTTTTAAAATGACTAGCCAGATAATCGAAAAATAACATCTGTAACAGAAATTTACCGGGACAACAGTTTGCGGGAACTTAAAGAAAGAAAGAACACTAGAGGCACTGAAATCGAAGTTTTGGAGTGTGACGCACGGCGATCAAATTTTAGAATAGATTTCGAAGCGTTCCAGAAACGGTTCAATCCTGGTAAACGATGGTAGGCTTATTATTTACATATAAACCAGAATATGATCATTTTACTAGCAGGAATAATATGAGAATTTAGTCGTTTTTTTAATTGTCTGACACAATATTATATAGTACTGAAAAAAAATCAAAGTTAGCCTATACTTTATTACAACCACAGTGCTGTTATAACTGCGTTTTATCCTCATTTCAAGCTGATATTAATATAAAACATGTTAATAAGTCTAGAGCTATTTGCATGTAATCCATAATCATTGGTATGTCTAATGTTATTATTCAATTTACTGTGAAAATCAACTTTTCGTTTTCATTGAAACATACCGAGGAAAATGCGCCAAACGATCGCACAATAACATTTACTTAAATTACATTTAACATCTGTTGTAAAGTCAGCCGGCATGGGGGGAAAACCTGGGACTCGAAAGAGGGGAATTTTTCACCCCCCACTTACCCACCCAGCCCCCATTAGAAGATAGCATGATAAACAGTGAAATTAGCCAAAACAGGTGCTGATCTGTACCTCTCCACCACAGAGTCGCATGTTAAATGACAGTCATCTGCAGAACAGACCGCAGCGTTTCAATTAGTCACTGCAGCGGTGCCACCAGCGAGCCTACAGAACCGCACTGGGAATGAGAGCCGGGCATTATGGGAAACAGGACTATTAAACAAAGTGGCCAGAAAAGGCTATTTATAGTCTTAAAGATTTTTTTTATTTCTGTTTCTTTAAGAATATATGAAAAATTTAATGTGAAAGAGCAGCCTCATTAAATTCCAAATATGTTTTTACATTGTGTGTTCCTAACATTTCATTTTGTACTTGATGCATCACAGCATTAGAAAAAAATCTTTCAATGTCACCAGGGTCATAACATGTTAAAGCTGGTTTTCTCCAAAGAAGCTTAAATATTCCACCAATTTATGCAGTGAATGACGAAGCAAAGTATTTCACATTTCGTGCTGTTCTCCAGAAAATATCCTTTGGGTTCCACAGGATTTAACCCAGCTACATTTACCTGACCGACTCCTTAACCTCCATTCCATTACATGCAGACTTTGGGGAGAGTCTGACAAGCTCATGGACCAAATGTGTAAAGGGAACCAAGAGCCCAGCCAGCCTGACGACTGGGATCATTCTGCAGGAGTATCTGAACTGCAGAAATATAAAGTCAGTGAAGAACTCCCAGAATGTCTCTTAGAAAGCTCACAGAGGCCTGTTTTAGTGTCTCATTGCTGAATGGCTCATACATGTTAAAATGCTACTGACCATGAGTCAGCACTGTGACGAATTCTGAAAGACATTGTGATCAGAATGCAATATTTATCATGGATATGGTATTTAAAAGCGTAACCTACAAATACGACTGTACGGACAGGTTGACGATCCTTGCTAATGGCTAAAAGTCACCATATGTTTTAATGAGTCTGCAGGATCCTGATAAGAATTTGAGATGGAGGCACGAACAAACAATGTCAAATAACCACAGCCATTCAGACAAGAGGCTGCCCTCTGGTTCTGTGTTTCCCAATTTGGTCCCAGGGGACCCACAGACAGTCCACATTTTTGCTCCCTCCCAGCTGCCGGTGGGAGCAAAATGTGAACTTTCTGCAGGACTCCTAGGACCGGATTAGAATCCACTGCTCTAGTTTAACATACAAACAAGCCATCATTAGTGTTAACCAGGAAAGCAACCAAACTGGCATGATACTGCTGGACTGAGGTTCAACTTTCCACAGCCATACCCAAAAAAACCTGCAAATCGGCAGAAAGGAACAAACTATGGGATGTGACAGTAATGCTCTGCATGCAGAGGCTGAAATGAAGCATACGTGTAATACCAGGACACAGCCGAGCCCAGCCACGGTCACAGGGCTTCACTGTCCCACGCATGACCCTAAACAGTGAGTCCACAAGTACCCAGCTGCAGATTCCTTCTCTCAAGTGCCTGTTTCCAGACTCTGCCGTGACTCCCCAGCTGCCCTGCTCATTCCCTCATGTCAGGCGAGAGCAGAGCCGTGCGTCTTCGTAGCCCTGAGGCAAAATTTAAGGTAATCCTCGAGTCTCTCAATTCCCAGATCCTTGACGCCCAATGTGATTCCACGAATGACTTCCCTTTCAGTCACCCAAAGCACAGCGCTCCCGGTGGTGAGAAAATGAATAACGCGCAATGCAGCTCTGAGTGCAGACACAAAGTTTGGTCAAATCCCAAAAGGCTAAATCCAGAACATAACTACATACAAATGTTTATCGGTGTTTCTTTACCACGAACTTCTAAGGCTCCTAATTATTTAAATTCCCAGTGAACTGTGTAAGAGGTTCAGAGTCTGGCTGAAACAGCTCATTCCACATTAATTCATTAACAAATAAATAAAATTGTTAGTTTCTGGTGACATGTTCTCAGCAGTGGTCTGGTCTTCGGAGGCTGAGATTTCTATCATTAGTGGTGATAAATCATTTAGCTTTAAACAGATTAGTTGATCAGGATATTCAACTATTAATAGGATCAGTTAATCAACGTGACTGAAGTATCTGGACTCCTGAGACATGTCTGCAAATCAGGGGGTCTGGTCAATTAATTCCAGATACTCCAGTACATCGGACTGCTTGATTGAAATTGTTAGTTTATTTCCAAAATCTTCAGTGTCCAGTTTCAAAATTAGGGGACAGAATGATTCTCGTCCAAATGTTAGTGCATCTACACACAGAAATAACTTGCCTCTGGAGATAAACACGTGGGGACGAAAAGGCACTAAAACAAAAAAACAAATAGATACTGTTACTGTGAAGTACATCAGAGTGGCACTGCCTAACTGGGAGAAACCAGCAGGGGCTGTAGCTGAAGAACAAGGACCATGAGGAAGCTGATTTAGGATGGGGGAGGGGGGGCAGAGGAAACACCACAACACTATATCAACAAACTGCTTCCCAAATACTGCAGGCCCACTATCATGTGTATCATGCCTAAACCCAAAATTTTTTTCATGCCTAATTTGAAATTGGAGAGTTTATGGGGACACTGTGGGCCTCAAAGTGTTAGGATGCTCAGTCCGTAATCAGGTCACCGGTTCAGAGTGATTTCACCGTTGGACCCCTGAACCTCCTATTGCTCCAGGGAGCCTGAGTCTGCGTTCTCGAAAAAAGGATAAAGGTGCCTGCTGAGTAGATAAAATGTAACGCCAGGTCGTATGGACCTGGGAGGATTAAGGAGTGTGGGGCAGCTGTCTTAGAGACTGTAGGGGTGTGTGAAAACGCATCATGCAATAAATGGCTCATTATGTAATAACTTTAAATATAGCAAATTTTCATCATATATTTATGCGATGTTATTACATAATGTGTTGTCACACACCGTGTAAAAATACATTATGTAATAACATCGCATTATGTAATAACTTTACAAAATGTAACAAATTTTCATCACATAATGCGATGTTATTACAGAATGCATTTTCACACACTATGTAAAAATGAATTATGTAATAATGTCACATTATGTAATAACTTGACAGAATATAAATTTATAGAATACATTATAATTTTATATTGCAACATTACCCTATTATTATAATTATCGTCATTATCATCATCATTCAATTTGTTACATTCTGTTGCATTATTACGTAATGCGGCATTATTACATAATGTGTTATTACATAATGCGGCATTATTCCATAATGTGTTGTTACAAGGTGTTGAGTATGAAGTTAGAATACAACAAACCTTTACTTTGGTGTAGGACTTCTCACCTGCTAGATTGTCCATCTCCTTTTCCTGCAGCAGACTGACAGCATCATCATCCCCTTCCAGCATAAGCTCTGTATCCGGATTCTGGTTGACCACTGTCTGGCTGCGGAAGCCCTTCTTGGACCGGACTACATCGTCATCCTCAGAACCTGCGGCATTCAGGAGGGAGGAAAACTCTGAGTCACACACAGGACAGTGCATGAAGGTCAATGAATAGCGGCTGAAACCAAAAGTAAGTATAAGCATCACATAGGTCATTATTCCACCAATGAAAAACCCATGTGAATCTTTGGGGTTGGGGGGGACAATAGAATATCATAAGAACATGTCTATAGGAACATAAGAACTCAAATCATCTCACAAACATATTTGGTCACGCTTTCCATTAAGTGCACCTTCACATACTTACAATACATGCTCCTTATTAATGTTCTAATACAAGTGACTATGAATGCATTATAAAGGCATTATGAAGGTGCACTTAATGTAAAGCATCACCATATATTCTCATGCATCTCCTTAATCACCAATAATGTAGATTCTCCTAGGGATCCAATTATTATGTGGGATCTTGTGTACATTAGGGAGGCCGAGTAGCTACTGGATCAAGAGCTGAATCTGGACAGGTGTCTCCAGAGCCCATTAGATGAGTGCATATATGAAAGAAGAACCAGGAATACTAACTGCAGCACAGCTTACAGCTTGTCCACCGCACCCGCATGCCTTTGTCTTTCAAAGTTAGACTTGTAGAGTAGAACAATTGACAGAAAAAATCCTCATAAGAGAGTTACAAACACTCCCAGTGCGCCTGGGGAATATGTTCCTTGTCTTAAACAGCTTCTTTTTTTTTCTTTTTGACAGCCAACTACACTGTAACCTGCCAAAAGAACATGGATCACAAACAGGTTCATCAGATGAAATGGAAGAAGCTCCAACATTTTGGAAATGAGTCTCACATACTGTAACTTCAACTTGCGGAAACAGAGAAAACGGGAGGTTGTGTAAGACTGCTGTTAGGGAAACTTTCAAGCAGGAAAATTAGATCTGTGGAAATGTAACTCTGACCCAAATAGCTGGTGCAGACTGTCATGTCGTAAAGTGAAAAGGCCACGTAATATGAATATGGGGCTAAAACCAACACCCAACCAAAGATGGGTAAAGATACATCAGTGTTTAGCATTTATGGGGATCCTGCATGTTACGAGGCAAATAAAAATGATCTTTAACCAATATCACCAACAGAGAGAAAAAATTCAAACACAGACCCAGGGTAGAGATCACACAGAGAATGTGCAGAGTTCCTATTTTCAGACGAAATCTGATCAGAATAGTAGCGTGTGGTTAAGAGGGTCAGGACTGATCAGTAGGTTGCCAGTTCAAATCCGTTCGGATAAAAACGTGTGTGAAATAATGAACATAAAATGTCTAAATTTCAGGTTCTCGTTGTGTTCGTAATGCATTACATGGCTTATGCGATTTTCACTGGTCACTTATGCCTAGTTGGCACCTTGACGGCTGCAATGAGCCAAATTTGTATCTCGCTTTCGACAAATGATACTTTTAAATAAATAGATGTAAATGCAAACTCAAGCACTTATAAGAGCGAGGTTTTGAAGTAGCAAACCCCCCCCCCCACCAATCATCACAAAACCTAAGCATAACAACACACACTCAGATACACACACACACACACCGCATTTTCGAACTGTTTTATTCCCATTTTAATATTGAACATGCTATGGGGGGGCTATTGGGAGAGGAAAGAAAAATGGTACGAGGACCTGGATATTCATTACTCTCTGTTCGTTTTCTGGTCAATGCGAGATTCTCACAGAGGGAGGCGTCCAATGGGTGGGTGGAAGCCCGTTGTTTATTCTTGGGTAACTTGGTAGCACAACAGTTCAGTGATCTCATCACCACAATAACAACATGTCTGCCAGCGGGGTAAATATTATGATTACACACACGCAAACACAGACACGCATGCGTACGATCAGTGCCAAGCTCAGACAGCAGCTTGGAGCAGTAGCAGGAACCCAACAGGGCCACCCAAATCCTGGATTACCATGGACAGGTTTGTGGTTTCCAGAAAATTCCATAAAGACTTCCCCACTCCTAGTCCATGTTACAAGTCAGACACCAGAACTATTATAGCCCATCAGGTTCAATTTCCACTCAAATGCTATAATAAAGCCATATACTTACATTTCAAGGGTTACATTCCAATAATTGTAAGACGAAAATATCATAAGGTGAAAATGCATTTTAATACAATGCACCAACCTAACAGACACCATAGCCTAGCCTAGCTTACCTTAGACATGATTAGAAAATTTACAGTACCCTACAGCTGGGCAAAATCATGAACACAAAGCCTATTTTATAATAAAGTGTTGAATATCTCATGTTAGTTATTGAATAATATACTGAAAGTGGAAAATCCTAAATTGAACTGGAATACCCATTGTAAGGTGATAACACGGAGCGTTGTAACCCAGGGAGAGAGTACACAGAAAAGCAAATTGTTGGACAGGCAGAGTCACGCCCTCACAAAAGGAGCTTTATGAATCCCCCTATGGAGAGAGCGAGAGCCAAATTACTTCAGCCGGCAGCCAAAACAAACAAACAAACAAAGATAAAAATCGGTTCTCTAAACTCAAAGTTGTTTACATGAAAAAAAAAGGATTAAATAGGGCATTAAATAAACATTCTCTCCAATGTCCCCTAACACACTATAATTAATCTATTAACTGAATCGAGCAAGAAGAGTGGTCTTTATGTGGATCCTCATCTCCACCAATAAAATAAGCACATTGTGTCACACAGTTTTGAGGTGTGTATAAGCCCCAGGTCTGCTTGTGTGGCTCTAGCGAATAGTTTTCGGTTTTCTTACAGTTACATTGAAGAGGTTTCCCTGTTCTGTTGTGCATGAAGGGGTGATGGTTATGTGGAAAGACCAAGTTTCATAGCCCCTTTGCTTCTCCCAGACTGAGCTTACACTCCACCCCCCACCGCTCATCTCCATGATGACATGCTTCAACACTAGAGCACATGCCAGGAAATGTAATCGCTGGAGTTTTATCACAACAGTACTTCACAGAACTTCACAGAAGTATTAAAAAACTCACGTTTTTCAAGATTACTCAAGGTCCTGCTTTTCCCATATTAAATGACATTAAACCAGCAAAAAAAAAATAAAAAATCAAACATTGATTGTTTAGCCAACCGAGAGGAAACCAAACTGGATTGAGCTGAAAAGTTTGCACTGCAAGGTGGCACGGTCACTTGAGCAAAGGGGGCTACCACTGCTGCCTCACACCCCCATGCCTGAATCCACCTTGCTCTACATGAGTTAGTATGTTCTTCTTCTCTTCCCTGGGTTCCCTCTCAGTGGTGTGTGGGCTGCCCATGGGGTGATGTCCCCTATCACAGACTGTCATCCCATCCAGCATGTTCCTCTGCCCTGTGCTCTTTATTCCCTGGCCTCCAAGGGTCCTACATGCTTTTCACTGCATAAGAAATAATTTACATCCAGTATATTTTTATAATCCCAAAATAACCATCCACAAATGCATAATTATTTAAAGAAACAGATTGTGTTCCTGACACAGAGGCACAGCACGCTGTGATTAAAGAAAACCCCAGACTCTCCCACATTTACGCTACTCATACCAACATATATCCAGTTTCAACTTCCATTTCCTGACCAGTGTGGAGTGGTCGTGTTGACGGCCTTATTGTTTGATGTATGCTTATGGAGTTAGGGGTGTGGGGGAGTAAAATCACAAACCAGACAGAGAAAGCATTCAACAACATCCATTCTCACTAGACAATCAGCCAGGGCTTGGGTACACCATAAAGCTCCTTCAAAGGTTAGTGGTCTAAGATATCTACATAGAAACCAAATCATGTCAAACAACCACCTGCATACTATTAACAAATTTATCAATAAATCAATTAAATTGAAACGGAAGCATACTGATACTGTGCCCAATAACCATTACAGTAAGATCTTCTCTATATCTCAAACTGCAAGTATATTCTTACACCTTTCCCGCTTGGACAGATGCCTGTCCTGGGTGGGGCTGCTCCGCTGTCCAAGGGGCCTGACATGGCTGTAAAGCTGCCTTATGTCATTGATTTCCTCAACCAGCTCTGAACCATTACATTTTTTCCACTGCTCAGTTTCTAACAGCGAAGGAGCAAAGGAAACAGACAGCTCACTCCCCCGCATGACGGAACAATGAAGCAGATCATCTCCTTGCTTTTGAAAGAATGAAGATGTAGTGAAAATGGAGAGGTGACCACTTAATCATCTGGAGGACTTCAGAAGAGACCCAAGTAAGATCAGAGCAAAGCCAATTCCACTGCATGACAGGGCAAATAAATTATTCCTCTCGTTAGAATCGCCAGGAGGCTACAGGATTTCAGCAAGTTCTCAATCATCGACGCTGTTGTGCTACTTGCAGGCAGATCTGCAGACACGTGAACGTAAATGGTGGAAATGACAATCAACATACAAGAGTATATCTCAAAGTACATGCCCTGCGTTCAAAGTCTTTTTCTACCCAAAACAATGAGCAAAATTTCCCTAACCTAGTATGCCCAGTTATAATAACTGACGGGTCTAGAACCTGAACCTGTGGTTCAGGCACTCAGAAAACCTTGGTACCAAATATCTCAAGCCACATTTATCACTCTGCTTCTCCAGCACACAAGCCCATAAAGCAGGTGTCAAAATCCTGATGGATACTGATGACCATCAACTCGTCTAACTTTCCCTAACTGGCAGCACCGAGATTAACATCTTCTTTAAGCATGAGAGCCTGAGTCATCCATCTCACAGGAGACCACAGCGTCAGCTGATGACTGAAGCTTTGGAGAAAAGCAAGCAATTTGAAACCTAAAAGGTTTTAGATTTTCTGATTGTACTGAAAGGTCACTTCCTGATCAGCCTCGTCACTTTCTGTGCTCTGAGATGTCAGAGAGACTCCAGGGCTCCTACATTTCAAAGCTCATGTCCCAGTGAGAGGGAAAAGGAGCGTTTAAAGCTGCATTCAAACAGAATTTATGTATGATGGGGTACTTTTGGCTGACCATTACATGAGCAGGTCTCAAGGGACGCGTAACAAACATCTAAAAGCATCCACAACACTTCTTTTGCAGGCTTTTAATGTCCCGTATCATGGAAGACTGTGGCCTAAACACACATGCATGCGCGCGCGCGCACGCACACACACACACACACACACACACACACACACACACACACACGTTATGGGCACTCTCCTTTCATTTCTACAGGCGTAACCAAACAATGACATCCTTAACTCCTACCTATCCCTAACCTTAATTAACCATACGTAGCCAAACAAAATAACAGACTTTTGGTATTTTTCATTTTGCGATAGCATTCATAGTTTTATAAAACTTAGTTTCCCTTTGTGGGGACCGAAAAAATGGTCAAACTAACAGTTATTATCACACTTATTATGTGTGTTTTTATCACATTGTGGGGACATTTGGTCATAGCCTAGCATACCTTAAACATGCTAAGATGCTTAAACATTTGGTCCTCACAATGTAATACATACATACATACATACATACATACATACATACATACATAAACACCCCCCCCACACACACACACACACACACACACACAACAACTGATGACAGCAGTTGAAATTGTCTCATGCAGAGCATGCTACATTAATGGGAATACACAGATTTGTCATGGCGGTCAGTTGACATCCGTCATGGACTGCAGGCTGATCACGCGTGTTGTCATGCTTGGGTCTGCAATTTTTCCTACGTTGCACATGTTACATTTAGGCTGTTTGCAGGCGTTAATGACTCTATCCTCTGTAAAATCAAATGGGCAAAGTCAGCACCAGAAGGTAAATTTGTTGCGTATTATTTGTACAGGGTCGTCATTGTTGTGGTTACTGTGCATTGTTGTGTTCTGTTGTTGATTTCTATTATTTATTTACCTATCCACCATATGTATAGCCGTCTGCTGCAACTTGACTTTCTGGTGATGGCAGGGTTGGAAAAGTTGTGTGCTGGGTTAATGCTTAATTAATGCTGGCTGGTATTTCACAGCCATTATGGCGACAAATAGGGGAAAATTGCAGTAAGCTATTGCATGGAATGAGGTAACATAGTGACATGACACAGGTGCATACAGGATGAGGGCGGGAGAGATTCTCATTGAGGAACAGAACGGAAAAAAATGAAATTGTTTGGTAACACTTTCTATGAATGCCACATAGGGTTCTCGCGTTGAAACACGATGCATGACGGGTCGTACAAAACAGTGTTACTTTGTGATGTCGTCTATGTGGTGAATGAGCCGATACAATTGCTGACTGTCCAGTGCAATAACTTCCATTATTTTACTAGTTTGGTGCCTTTAACTTTGGTGCTTTGGAATATTAATGAAGTTTAAAAATTGGCCGGCATTATCGCTTAAATCTGACCCGTTGGACCCATGGCGATATCTTGATCCTTAACAAATATCGGTCAATACTGATGTTATCAAATATGCCGCGCATCTCCAACCATGCCCACAGAGGATGTAGGCTCTCATCAACGTGCTAAGAATTCTATCGCTTCTCTGCATGAAAAGCTACCGTGAAAGCTTCAGAAAGGGCAGAGAGCGCAGCTGGGCATTACAAGGCTACAGATGGACAATGTGAACGTGCTACTGCGGTGAGAGCCTGGCAGATGGGCGGAGACCGGTTACTGCGCACGGAATCCGAACAGTGGAACCGACACTCCACTTTTTGGTGTTACCATGGTAACGTAGAAATCGGTAGCACATTCGGTATTTCTCTAATGACAGTAAGCAGGTGAGAGGGGCTGCCAGGCGGAGACACTGACCATAATCCTCCAGGGCCTTCAGTGTGGCGTCGGCGTGAGTGGAGCCGAAGGCATTGCGGACGAACCGGCGCCGTCTCCGCAGGTCGTCCTCCCAGTAGTCCAAGCGCCAGAAGTCATGTAGCTGGCTGCAGAGAGAGGAAATTGAGGGCAGAGGTTAGGGATGGCGTTGGCCTCGCATACAGGTTTCCATGAGGGTGCGTTCCTGTTTTTTTAATTTACCACCTAACCAGGGAATGTAACTGTAATTGGAAATACAGACGCACAGAAACTTGTGCACCACCAGGACCTGATTGGTGAGATGGGGAGCTTCATTCCTTAGGTAAAACAGTAAAACAGTGAACCTCCATTTTCATACATTACTGTACACCATATAATAATGGGTTCTGAAAGACTTGCAGTTATCAGTCACCCATGACCCACAGAGGTAACCGGTCCTGCTCCAAACTGCCAGGGAAGGTATTGCTACACCTTCCTCTACCAGTGGACATCCAGCAGAGGGCAGTACCCATTTACTGCTGTGCCTCCATGTACTGTAACAGGGCCAAACCGGGGTCAAAGGTCACATATAAGCAGCAAACAAAAGCGCCTAAGGAAAAATATATAAGCAGAACCAAACACATCCAGGGGACTCGATTGTTCTGCTGGGGGACTTCAATGCTCACGTGGGCAATGACAGTGAGACCTGGAGGGGCGTGA